>JADNYV010000056.1:0-201418 GCA_015501055.1 Mucidula mucida | reverse complement strand
GGGACCTTCGAAAGTAGGACCATTGCGTGGACGCTTCAACTTGGGATAGCCATCACCACTAAAAGTAGTAACTTCGCAAAAGTCCTTTGGATAGTTCTTTTGGCATGCAGTAGCTCCCTCCGGTTTGCAGCGATGGTCACATGGTCCATGTTTATGCAAGTCGTCACGACATCGTATAGCACAGGATTCAAATCCTTGTCCGGAATCTGAGCGCAACATAAACGATCTGCATCTGCAGGTGTACATATTTTATGAGAGGGACTGAGGAAGATGAGGAGATGCATGTGAGGAAGGCCGCGCTTTTGAAACTCGATTGTATGAACCAATGCTCGAACTGGACCAAAAGTCCTTCGCGCACTTCTTTGAGAAGAGCGTTCTTTTTGATCTCGAAGACACGTGCAACGATATCAGGTCGATCTGCTGCTGTCTGCACAGGATTCCCATTATCGTCTTTCATCAAAGCATCTTGGATTTCAGGCCAATTGGGGTTTGCCGTCATGGTAAGAAAGATGTCAGGCTTTTGATATGCCCGACAGATCGCCATAGAGTCCTGGTAGAGCTGATGCATAGCACGTGGACTGCCAGAGTGTGATGAGGGTAGAACGGTGACCTTGCCAGTCTGTGCCATATCGGCATCTCCATTGTGTAAAGCGTCTGCCACGCCGTTATACAACTCGGAGCGAATTGTCGACTGGTTATTACAACCCAGTTGAGACGGTTCTGCTCGGTCGAAGCCCATGCGTCAACAACGTACTGCTGAAACAGATGTCTTGCCAAAAAAAGTGCTCGATCTTGATCGCCGATACATGGATGAATACGATAAGCAGTGTACATTGCCTGCGTCAACCGTGTTTGAGATGCTCGTGCACTACGCTCAGTAGTTCGTAGCTTCAAATCCGGACCCCAACCTAAGTCTCCTTTGGGAAAAAGAAGCACATAATGGAGAGGGGAATACATTGGATTAAGTTGACTGATTCGACGAAGTCCACCTCCTTGCATGCGCAAAACGATATCTCGGTCTGTTTTTATGTTGTCCTCTGTACCATCTCCAGGAATCACAGCAGCGATCTCGCCTGCAGTTGGTAGATTATAACGTCGCTGATCGGCACCCTCTGATAGGTGAAGGCGAACATCTATATCGGTTTGTTCCTCGGGTGGCCGTTCGCGCATGATTAGGAAAGCTTGCTTATAAAGAGGGACATATGGACTGCAGTCGTTCAACATCGCCTGGAGGTCTGTCATGATGATGGGATCAAGATTCGGGTTTGTGTTCTGACGTATACCCAAAGCAACAGCAGGGTCATGAATGTAGAGTTGAGCATAAGAGTGAGTTTGGCCTGGTTCGGGAAGTAGTGCACCCATACGGTGTGTTAATTCGCCTGAAACTCTAAAAGCATAAGGTCCAGTGCCATTTAAGACAGAACAATCGATTTTGGCCCCCAAAGACGTAAAAGCAAAAGCTGCATTATATTGACAAATATTTCTGTTGAACGTGTCGGATCGTGAATGAACACCCATAAGCAGCTCGCTTAAAAGACGAGGAACTTTTGGCAGGATGGGCAAGTAAACCTGACCATCTAAACAACACATGCCAAATCGTGGTTGGGATCGGGAAGAGCCACTGAGTTTCTCATCAGGAAAGTGAAAAGCACCACATTCAGGACATGTAAGATCTCGAATGCGTCCAGCATCATGTATTTGGACTGGTTCATGATGCTCACGAAGACCACATGGTAAAGGTGGACGCGGTGGTGGAGAAGGAGACCGTGAACGCGGAGGTGGAGGTGGAGTTGCGGCACGTGGCTGGCGTGGAGGACGACCACGTCTAAGTGTACGTGGAGCCTGCTCTGGTGGAGGATTAGCTATAGGTGGACGTCCACGACGTGGTGGTGAAGGTAATCTCATTCCAGCTGTCATGCGTGCAGGTAGGGGGAATTGACGTGGAGCATTCAGATTATCAGGAATATGGGTAGTAGGAGGAATTTCAAAACGCGGCAAAGGAACATCGTCATTCAGTCTTTGAGGAGGATGATTACGCCGTCGCTGAGAGGGAGAAGTCATTTGACCTTCACGTGCGAGACGCTGGCGTTCACGCTCAGCAGTAGCTCGGTTACGTTCCGGCGTCTGAGGACTCCAGTCCATCTGATGATTTTCACCTGTTGGTGTTTGTGGAGGCCTGAATAAAACAGTTACAATTATGAAATCTCAAGAGAAAATAACTAAACATACATTGTACAAAGATCTCACAGGCAACGTGGGAGAGAAAAGCTACTCGCGCCCAGCACGTGCACGCCGACACGGACTGAGCACTAACTATGGCAGTGGAACAGGTCAACACGTACCAACACTCAAGGCACCCAGTCGCCAAAATGGACTACCACTGCTGGCCACCCTCGTATTGTATCACGGGCCAAATATGACGTATGCAGCAACAGTACTGGAGCGTCAACGGTGGGGAACTTACGCGCTCGAAAGCACAGCCACACCAATCTCCCTGAATACTACCCCAGGTGAGAGGACTCTGGTCAACCGGCGAACAGTATCGCTACCCAAAAGTAGGATTTGAACTGGCCAGGGGGAGACTTCACGGATGGAGACGTCTTGGATACCGGAACTCAGAGGACAGCACGCTTAGTAGCACCAAAGAAGCAACAAAGTGAGCTGGTGTTTCTCAAGAACCACTAAAGAGGGATGAGATATGTATAGGGACACCTGAAATGGTAGTTAGCAGCCTGCAGAAAATGAGAAAAATGAGAAAAAACATGCAAAACAACAGCAGAGAGACAGAAATGAAGGCAGAAACTATGAAAATATCAGAGAAAAATCCAAATAATAGAGATCAAGGACATACCAAAGAACTTGGCAGCACAGGGAGTGCAAAGAGCCAGTGGCCAACCGGGCAGAACAGTGGGCAGAGGCAAAATGACTCGAATCGGGCCGGCGCGGCGACAATGGAGGCACGTGGTGGGAATTCCCGCGATCCGGCAGCACGGGTTAGAGGATTACCGGGGAACTCACACGGTCTGCTTAAGTAACATTACTTAGCTAATTAAAAGTTACCCCGCCCCACTCTCTATTGTATTGTAGATGGGATTTGCATACTGCCGTTGTGATCTGAACCCCATGGGTAGAGGTAGTTCCAGTAGGTCTCAAAAGTCGAATACGAGGAGAAGGAATCTGAGGGGATAACAGTTACCGCGGTGACCAAAGGCGCACCGACGAGAAAAGCGAGCTTCAAAGTGAGCCTGGAGTAAAAAGTCAGCAAGAGATGGAGAATTAGAAGTTGGGGAGGTGTACCTCATGATGTGTTGGCATGTTCAACGCTACGTCTTCGCTATTTAAGGGCGCTCGGAAAATTTGTATGAAGTCACTGGATAAAGGAAGAGGTCGTCATGCGGAAATCAGAAGGCGTTGCTACGCGGACCGGTCCTTGGACGCGCCTGGGCCGCCGTCAACGGTTATTGAGAGAGAGGTAAAGAGGATCAGATGGAGGCATACGACATCCGCGAACGTCTACAGCTGATTGTTAATGTGAGAGAAGTGTAAGAGCGAAAGAGGAAGTGATCCGTGAGGCATGATAGTCCAATGACCGACTCTTGGCAAGTTCCATAGCCTCTTACTGGCTGCATGCTGAGGTAAACGTGGAGTATAGCTTGAGCGTTCCGTACAACGGCGCTACACCCGCTCTCAAGATGGGAAAGTATCTAATTGCATCGTCGCGTCCGATAGTCGGGTGATCGTGAAATGACGGCACAGAGAGATTGCATAACAAGTTCAGAGGAAGTCAATTCACTGAAATGCATGCAGCTTCAGTGAATCAAGACACTCGGTATGTCAAACCAGACAGAGATACATAGTCCAAATTGGTGTTCTATGCAGTACGAGCGATTCGCTGCTATAGCTATGTCGGGTGGATCCGGTGAAGGAGCGCCGCAATGAAAACGACCTCAGTACATGGTGGTAAAACACCACAAGGGGAATTGCACGTGGTGGAGCACGTCTTTGACGGCCTGACTACGACGTGATCGACAACGACGACGACGAGCTCATTCGGGTTCCCGCTGCCATTTGCCGACGACCATAGCACTCCATGAAAATCAGGGTTTTCTGTTTGGCACCCGAAATATCCCTGTTTTTGCTCGCTTTCTTCATCCCCGTCACCGTCTGTGCCAGCCTTGACACGATCATGACGCCCTTGGACAATGCGCCTCTAAACACGACGCAGTATCGCCCGCTGCAGCCACCGCTCGACGTGGAAAAGTACCCAGTGGCCCCACCAGACCTAGCCTTGCAGCAGGTGTATGTATATGTGCGCCACGGTGAGTGCTCCATACGACCACGGAACTATTTTCTCATTCACTTAGGTGAAAGAACGCCTGTTGGAGTGCGACTTGCCGATGCACCGGCCAGTATTCCACAGTATTGGCAAATGTGTACAAATGCACGTCGATACCAAGCCCCAGTGGTAGGCGCATCGCAGGAGCAGCTGCTCAGTACGCGAAAACTCATCGAACGTGAAGATGGCACGAGCCTCGATGGCGAATGTTTACTGGGAGAGCTGACCGACGTCGGCAGAAGGGTAGGCAATTGCGACGCGCCAATTGTACCTGCTGAGTCTATTCCAGTCGACCTACAACTATGGGACTGCACTGCGCGAGCTCTATGTTGACAAGTACGCCTTTTTCACCTTAACGCGACGTTAATTGACGGCTTCAGGCTCAAGTTCCTTCCAAATTACCTGCTCACCGAGGATCAAACGTACTTTAGGTCAGTCTTCAATGGGTTTATCGAAACAATGTATCGGACGCGATTGTGTATCTCGGCACGCATCAGGCTTGTAGTGTTTGGCGTAGACTGATTCGTCCTGGCTCGCGACACCTTTTTATGCGCATCTTTACTCATCTCAATGCTAACTGACGTGGTACAGGAGCACAAACATGCCGAGAACAATAGAGTCGCTCCAGCAGATTATACACGGCTTGTATCCCACAGACAGATGTCATCCAACTGTGACTCCGCCCCTCCTTGTGAGGAACGGGAGGGACGAGAACATGATCGGGAACACGTATGCATGTAAGCGCCTAGAGATACTACTTGTAGGGTTCGCCCAAGCAGCTGCGTCTGCGTACAATCACACGCTCGAACCCTTGGACAAGAAGCTGTCAAAGTATCTCGGAGGAAACCCCATACGCGTTGACGGGAAGCCTAGAGCCTCGGGTATACTAGACACAGTACGCTCATCTCTTTGCCGAGAGGTCATCTTCTTAGTAGACGGCCTCCTAGATCCGTGCATCGATTGCACATAATGTCAAAGTGCCACAAGAGTTTGAAGAGAAACCTGTCATGGACTTGATTGTATGATTCTCCTTCTGAGCCACTGCTGCGTACTAATACATCTATAGGAACGTGCAGTCGTGAATGAATGGTTCTCTGGTAGGTAACTCTTATAACTTTGGGTTTACACTTTCTCATGACGGTTATCAGGCTGTGAGGTTACTCCACTATACTCGTTTCGTGATGTTGATCCGACAAATCTCCAGACAAGACCGAGGAAGTTCGACGACTTGGCATGGGCCGTCTGCTGGATGACATATCACGAAAGATGCAAAACAAAGTTGAGCAGAAGGACAAGGACCCGCTCAAGATACTCGTCCACAGTACACATGACACGGCCCTCGCTGGACTGTGTTCTACTCTCGACGTATTCGATGACAAGTAGGTTGAGCCATCAGCCCAAATGCATCATATTAATGAGATAATCACCGACAGATGGCCAGCATTCACCGCGTCGATAACATTTGAACTGTTCAAGAGGACCCAGATTGATGTTCCGCAAACCATGCTTCAAACTATATTATCTCCCTTCAAGACGAAACCTGCCGAGGAACACTGTACGTCCGCCCACACCAGTTTCAACTGCTTTGACGTATAACGCCTTCTACTTCAGATATTCGGGTGCGATATCAGAACAAGAACATGCACCTTCCCTTGTGCGCAGACGAGGGTAAACACTTACAAGGCTCACCTGAGTTTTGTACTCTGAAAGCGTTTCGGGATCGAATCAAGGAGCTAGCACCTGTTGATTGGGAAGCGGAGTGTGTCCCCGCAGGCAGAGCGACATAATTATCCCATGACTGATTATCTTACTCAGATTCCCCGTATCATAGAAATAGACGTTATGGCTTATCGCGCCAACGGAGAAGGTCATTGCCATTTAAGCGCTTGTCATCGCCCGTTTCGTCCGTCCGCTCGTTCAATCTTGTCGTTGCGAACACGTTCTACTGAGTAGGTATTATATCTGCCAATCAGGTTTCATCGGGGGTCGTTGAGGTCTGGGCTTCTCATTATCGGCGCTCGAAACTGATCGGAAGTTCATCTAGTCGAAGGTGGGTGATGTAAATGACACCTTCGTGATGAACGCGGCACACACTCTTGTCACCTATAATTATGAGGCTTCAAGCTTCGCGGATGCCTGGCGATTCCAGCTCACGCCCATCTCTCATCCACTGCTTTCTCGATGTCCTCCTCGCGATCAGAATTTCGTGTTAGCGGCGTTCCTTCGGTTTCGTTCTTGAAAGGCGAGCGCGTTCTCGGTGATTCTAGTAGTCGTACGTGATATTCATTAATCTGGCGCGCTTCTTTGCCATTAAGTCGCTCATACAGACTCTGTGAGGACGTTTTCTGTGATCAAGACGCTGGGCCGGGGACAAAATGGCAGTGTGGCGCTGTGCGATTGGACATCCCCGCAGACTTTGCCTCCCAATTCGGCGCTTCCGGTTATGCAGACCGGTCGGGGTGCACGAGCTGAATGGCGGTCTCGGCGTCTTGTTGCGCTGAAGAAACTGAATCAGCAGTTTGCCAACGGATGGGATGAATGTCAAAGACTTCGGGAACTTCAGGTGAGGTCGAGCTTCAGTTAATTGTCAGTTGTGGTATTGACGCTCACTATATAGACCCACCGCGAACTACCCTCCCATCCTAATATAATCGAACTATACGACTTCTTTCTTAATCCCGACACTAAAACATTACACCTCGTCCTCGAACCCATGGAAGGAAACCTCCACCAGCTACTAAAATCGCGCAAAGGACGTCCACTCGCCGGCGGCCTGGCATGCTCGATATTTTCCCAAATCCTCGCCGGGCTGGGGCACATGCATTCCCTGGACATCTTCCACCGCGACCTCGTGCCAGAGAACATTCTCGCGAGCACCACCGGGCTGTTTGCCTACCGCCCGGTCGCGGACTCGCATTCGGCGTCGTCAAAGGAGAAGGACATTGTCGCAGTCATAAAGCTCTCGGACTTTGGGCTGGCCTGCAGACGGCAGCGGCAGGCCCCGCATACGCAATACGTCGGTGTGCGGTGGTACAGGGCGCCCGAGATCCTGCTGAGAGGGCCGTACTCGTTGCCGGTGGATATGTGGTCGCTGGGCGTCATCGTCGCGGAGCTTATTACCCTCGTGCCGCTCTTCCCGGGGACAGACCAGATTGACCAGATCTCGAAGATGCTGGCGTTGTTGGGCGATCCGAGTGAGGAGTATGGGTGCGATTCGTACGGGGACCCTATGGGCGGCGGGCCGTGGCAAGAGGGTCTGGCGCTTTGCAGAACGTGGGGGGTTAATCTTCCTCGTGTGAGTAAGCCCGCGAGATGTGTTTGAGAAGGATGCTGAGATGACTTTTGATTAGGTCCGCCCGAAAGATCTTCATCTATACTTTGCCGGTAAACGCTGTCCTCCGAGTCTGATCCAGTGCATCGGGCAGCTGTTGAGATATGACCCAGAGGAGCGCTTATCGGCGTCGGAGTGCATGAATCATCTATATTTCCGGCAAGCTATGCCGCTGAACAACATTCCTGATTTATGCGCGCCACATTTGTTTACTGATACATAGAGCCTCGAAGTTAGAGGATAGTATGGACGCTGATAGAGAGATGGTTCTAGAATGGTAGAGAATAGAAAAGCAGTCATGCAGAGGACACCAATACAGAACATGGGATTCTACTACTTGACATGACGGCACTTTAGGTCGACAATCGTTGAGTGTCTGAGCTCATCCAGGGACTGTACAGTAGCTCCTGCGCTGTCGGCCGCTCGGCGGGATTCACGACGAGCATACTGCGTAAGAGACGGACGAGTTTCTCCACATCCTCATCGTCAATGCAAACATCAGGCATTTCACGTCGGTAACTCGCCTATCGCTTCTCGACGATCTCAAGAATGTCTGGAAGCCTTGAATCACACCAGTAATCTGAATAAGCTGAATAAACACACCTCGTTTATCCGGGTTTGCATCAATTGCAGAGCTACAATATGCTTTCCAAGTGTCGGGCAAGCAGCCAGACGTTCGAGCCATCGAGAGCAGATATGCTGCGGAATTCCACTCAAAGAAAAGGGAACAATCGAGGATGAGTTCAAACACCTGTGAATGTCGTGTAAACAAGAAAGAATGCTAGTATAAGAGGAACCATACAGTGCAAGCCAAAGCCCAAATATCGCCTCGTTCGTCCCATTCGGGATCTGGATCGTTCAGAGCCATTTTGGCGAACAGAACCTCAGGTGGCCAAACAGCCGGTACTGAGTGGTACATTGGGCGTACGTTCGTTTTGCGATAAGCTATAGGCGTAACAATACAAAAAGCACGATACCAAGAAACCTAACGTACCACTGCTGAAGTCAATAATCCGCAATAGAGGGAGACTGTCCTCGCTGTATCCTTTCACTTCATTGATCATGAAATCAAGACAGAGATCGATGCGACCACATAAGGCGGGAGCGAGTCTGTCTGGTCCGCGACATCGCGCGTCAAGACGATTGTGCATACCGGGTTATCGAAGTGACAAAAAACGTCATCTAAAGACTGGTCGTCGAAGCCTGGCAGGGTGCACGCCAGGTTGCCGATATGAAGGTCTATACAAGCAAATGAATGAGGACTTCAAATATGAAATCAAACAGATTCCTAGTACCTCCATGTGCGACACCTCGGGAATGGACGTACGCTACTCCCAGTATGGTTTGTTGGCAGAAAGCTCTTTTCATCCGCTCGAAAATCGGGAGACCCTTCATCGAAAGCAATGGACAGAGAACTTCCGTGACGACGACATCATGGGTGCCGTTGGGCCCATGAATTTGGAAGTGATCGAGTAATTGTACAACGTGTTCGCGACCAGGATGAGCAGGCGAGTCGTCGCTGGATAGGTGAACCAATGCTTGGACTTCGTGCCTGGTAGCAGTGGCTTCGGCGATAAGGATTTTCAAGGCGACGAAACGACTAGAGAAACATGAGTGATTGAACTACTAAGGTGTGTATGGACCAACCTTGGGCCTTCGAGGTCGTGGGCCAACCACACGGTACCGTACCCGCCATGGCCAAGCTTGTAGAGAATGCGATATCGTGACGTGGTACCATAGAGATCTCCTATACGTACGGGATGAAGTCCACCAGGGCGGTACTGACGAATATCCTCAACATTGTTGTCGTCGCTTTCAAAGTAAAAATGGTCCATGCCAGTAGCAAACGAAGACATGTTGATGTCCGAGGAATCTCAGGCCAGAATGTCGATGGAAAGAACTTTCTCAACACGCCTCAGTGGATATGGCACATTGAGGAGGGTATTGAGATATGGTAAGATAGGTCTGTCTCGGCAGTGATGAAATCAAGAGCGACAGTGCTGTTAGGTACTGAGACTCGGTGACTAGGACAAAAATGTCTTCAGGGCTAGAAACGCACAGAGAGAAAAGCAGGAACGATAGTCTAGGAGAGAAGATGGCGGCGCCACGTTCGCCGTTACCCGAGTCACGGGAGTTCCTTTCCGATCGCATTTCTGCTTTCAGACTGTCTCGACCGCTCCTCCTTTTTTCGGCGCAGCCAGAAATCTCCTCCTCCGTGGTGTACGATTTTCAAGGTCTATCTTCACAATGAATTTGACAACAAAGGAGACCACCGGACCACACTCCTTTTGCTGACGGCGAAGCCAGGGTAGTTGTCAGTCCTCTGCTGCCAGATAACTCTGAATTCTCCTTTTGTTGCTTTTGTCTCTCTCAACGGTGTAGTTGCCTCCACCATGTGGTGTGGCGCAACGTGGAACGTACTCCTCAAGTCGTTGAACACTGAAGCCGAAATCAAACAAGTTCCTAGTACCTCCATGTGCGACACCTCGAGAATGAAGGTACGCTACTCCCAGTATGGTTTGTTGGCAAAAGGATCTTTTCATGCGCTTGTAAATCGGGAGACCCTTCATCGAAAGCAATGGACAGAGAACTTCCGTGACGACGACATCGTGAATACCGTTGGGCCCATGGATCTGGAAATGATCGAGTAATTGTACAACGTGTTCGCGACCGGGATGCGAGTCGTCGTTGGATAGGTGTACCAATGCTTGGACTTCATGACTTGTAGCAGTAGCTTCAGCGACAAAAATTTTTAAAGCGACAAAACGACTAGAGAAACAATGACTGATTAAACGAGTGATAGGTGGATATGAACAAACCGTGGTCCTTCGAGGTCGTGTGCTAACCACACGGTACCGTACCCGCCATGACCGAGCTTATAAAGGACGCGATATCGTGACGTGGGACCGTAGAGATCTCCAATACGTACGGGATGAAATCCACCAGGGCGATACTGACGCATATCCTCAACATTGTTGTCGTCGCTTTCAAAGTAAAAATGGTCCATGCCAGTAGCAAAAGAAGACATGCTGGTGTCCGAGGATTCTAGATGGAGAGAACTCTTTCTCAGCGCGCCTCAGTGGATATTGCACATCGAGGATCTCGGCAGTGATGAAATCAAGAGCGAGAGTATCCAGAATCGTGCTAGATACTGAGACTCAGTGACTAGGGCAATGTCTTCAGGGCTAGAAATGCACTGAGAACAGAGAAAAGTAGGAAACGAGCAGACGGAGAGAACTACGTTCAAAAAGGTTGCCGTTACCTAAGAGTCACGGGAGTTCCTTTCCGATCGCGTTTCTGCTTTCAGACTGTCTCGACCGCTCCTCCTTTTATCGGCGCTTTCTAGCTAGCCAGCAATCTCCTCCTCCATGGTGTTCGATTTTCAAGGTCTATCTTGTCAGAACCTCTATCTAGCACCACAATGATTTTGGTAACAAAGGAGACCACCGGACCACACTCCTTTTGCTGACGGCGAAGCCAGGGTAGTGCCAGTCCTCTGCTGCCAGATACTAGTTATAGGTCTGAATCCTCCTTTTCTTAACCCTTTGGCTTTGATCTCCATCAACGGTGTAGAATGATTACTTTTTAGATGAACTTGTGCGCACCCCATTCTGAGCCATTCCGTCTGTCGAAACTACTATCAGTAAACCCTCTACAATTCCCTCTTGCTCAAGCGCTTGGAGTGTGGCGCAACTTGTCACGTACTTCACTAATAGTTCTACATTACTGAATCCACAAATTTGAACCAACCTTCCCGGTTCCACCATCCTGGACAAATAGACTCAGTTGTTGTATAAGTAGTATGTATTGCGTTTATACATTTGATTATCCATGTGTTCCACTGCGCTTTCCAAGCATCCTTTTTGCCTCCACGAAGGACGGGAGGGTCATTTTTCCGGAAACCTTGTTGGGATTGGCAAAGATCTTCTCCACGCCACTCACATTTAGATTCTCGAGAGTGACCAACAGAGTGGCTCTCTCTTCTGATAAACCAAATCCGAGGTAAAGCCACTTCAGCTCGTCCGCCCCAACACGAGTGTGAGTGATCTTAATGCCCAGAAGTTTTCTTAACGTTTTCGCAACCCATAGAACAAGGCGGCAGAGCGTCAGATTTGAATGCAAGAGATAGACAACTTGAAGGACGACCATCGTCGTAAGAAAGAAGCTCTGGGTCGACAAGTATCTTATCGGTATCATAACTCTTCGCGCGCGTCAACGCGTCGACGCGAGGTCGGCGATATCATCAGCAGAAATGAATCCTATCTTTCCATTCCCCGATGCAGTTACAATGGTGTGTTCATCCTTTAATGCTCTACAGATAAATCGTGGTGAAGTTCTCTGCCCAGTGATGAGAGATTGTGAAGACGACTGAGACATACCAAAGAACCACGAAGAATAACAAGGTAATCGACGCCTAGGCTGATCAAGTACTCGTGCACTTTCCCCATGGCTGGGCTGCCAGCGTCCAATGTCAAAGCGCTGAGCAGCACGAAGCGCTTCACGCTGCAGACCACGCACGGTCGGCATCGGGCGGACGCGACCTAGATGCGACAGTATGCGCCTAGATGGGATAACGGTTTGAGACACTACTGGCCGTCGGTTCAATCAGATGTTGCGTCGTAATGGGATCTTTTGCCTACGACATGCACCAGACACGCAGTACCAGGCAATATGTATGCTTGCCTCAGATGGTAAAATCTTCAATCGCAGAAATCCTTACCGAATGAGTTCCAATCGAGTTTGTCTTCCGAGGGATCCAGATTCTACACCGTTGATAGAGATCAAAGCAAAAGGGTTCATAAAAGGGATTCAGACCTATAACTGGTATCTGGCAGCATAGGATTCGCACTACCCTGACTTCGCCGCCAGTAAAAGGAGTGTGGCCCAGTGGCCCCCTTGACTGCCATATTCATTGCGGTGCTAGAACGGGGCTCTGACAAGATAGACCTTGAAAAGTGTACATCGTGGAAAGAGAGATTGCTGGCTAGCCAGATCGAAGCCGTGACGCGACCATTTTGGACGCTGAACTCACTGCATAGTCCGCTAGTTGTCCTCCCGCAGTATTCCGTCAGCATCCATCAAGATCGAGACCGACATTGTCCGCCATACCAGTATCCTCGTTGTATTCTTGAACACAAAGTGACGACTCACCATATCAGAGTGAATGCTTGTAAATTTCAAGAGTATCTATGTCAGTGTAGACAACAATGTTGAGAGAGTACACAGCAGAAGAGGAACACGAAGCATATATACAGAGCTCGAGATCTTCTAGCGAATTCCAATCAAGTTCGTCTTCCAAAAGAGTTCCGATTTACACCGTCGATAGAGATCAAAGCCAAAGGGTTAAGAAAAGGAGGATTCAGACCTATAACTAGTATCTGGCAGCAGAGGACTGGCACTACCCTGGCTTCGCCGTCAGCAAAAGGAGTGTGGTCCGGTGGTCTCCTTTGTTACCAAAATCATTGTGGTGCTAGATAGAGGTTCTGACAAGATAGACCTTGAAAATCGAACACCATGGAGGAGGAGATTGCTGGCTAGCTAGAAAGCGCCGATAAAGGGAGGAGCGGTCGAGACAGTCTGAAAGCAGAAACGCGATCGGAAAGGAACTCCCGTGACTCTTAGGTAACGGCAACCTTTTTGAACGTGGCGCCGACACATTGTCACATCGTCTTCACTCCTACGCTCATCGTCGCTTGTTTCCTGCTTTTTTTGCTTTCACGTACGTTCGTAGCCTGAAAATAAGATTACCTTCTCACTGTGCTTTAGTATCTAGCGTCAACTATGAACACTGTCGCTCTTGATTCCATCACTGCCGAGACAGACATCTTTCACCACGTCAGCGTCCTCGTTGATACCCTGAATGCGCAATATCCTTTAAGGCGTGTCGAGTTGGAGCTTTTTCCTTCGGCGTTTTGTCAACAACTGGCCGAGGAACGCTCGCGGAAGGTTATGGCTCGCACCACCTTCGATGCACTCTTCCGAGTTGCCGCCCAGTGTACCGGCGGCAACACCACCTCGTCGAGTTACCATCTTGATGGCTTTTATCTGCGCCACTTCCGTCTAGATTCTCGCTACTCGTCATCTTGTTTTCGGACGGCAAAGTTGTCGTCCCTCTTGACGCAGTGTTCCTGGTCCTATACCATCTCCGCGTATTTGCCGACCTACACCAGGCGGACCTCAAAACCCTTGTTCTCCGGAACTGTGCGTTCGTTACGGCTAAGGTCGTTGAGCGTTTCCAACGCCTCTTGGACCATAACAATATTCCTTCTGCTCGTGTACCATCACACGTCGAATCCCATCCCGCCCCCGTGTTTCGGATGTCAACTTTTGGGATGAATTTTGCATCTTATCTCCGATCATCTTCGACTAGACTGCATTCTGACACGCGCACGAGTCTGCCCTCGAGTTCAACAAGTGCACGCGACCCCTCCTCATCTATCCCGCCTCATGGCTCGCGTTCCATGGATGCTGCTAGCGTTTCAATGCCTTCAGAAGAATGCTTGGCGGGGCGTACATCGCTGATTGTTCGAAGAATGGATACTCCTGAACCCTCGACACCCAGCGCTTCTCGGTCTCGCATTCCAACAATCCTTATAAGTCCTCTTTCGTCACCTCTCGCGAGTGCAGCTCACCTCGCTCATTCGCCGTCCTTGACAAAACGGCTCTTCCAAGATGAAGTTGTGTTGGTTCCTTCAAACAAGAAGTCTCGCGTCCTCACGGACTCCAATCAAAAGCTGCCATCTAGACAATCGAACGAATCGCCCAAAGCGGGATCCAGTAGGCGCCGGCAGCATGCAACCAGGAGTATCCGAAAGCCACAGAAGGAGTTCGCGTTCGTACAGGAGAAGGGAGATCAGGAAGCAATCGAAGACATACTGGACGATGGACCGCAGACATCGCCTATCACCAAGGCCATGCCGGGATCCTTCTTATCCCGCGGGGAGCAGTTGGAAGGCAAGCGGATCTTCCGGGAGAAGGAGAATGGGGCTTTGAAGAGGGGATTGTAGCGATGATCAGGTGTTAGTCAATTTGTGTGGACATTATACTATACCTTCCTACGAGTACAGTTGCAGTTATTGTCATTACTATCATGCTATACAACACATTCGCTTGCACTTGTGTCGTCGAGATTGGATCATTCGTTTGCTTTGTTTGCACACCTTCCGAGACTCAGCTTCGACCACTTTGCGATCGCCACCTTCGATATACCAGAAAGAAGCCATGTCAATTACGTGATTGCCACTTGCTTTTAACCATCATGAGAAAGCCAAGCATGCGAGTGAATACCGATTTTCTTTGCTATGCATGCTTAAACTCTCTTATCGACGTGATCTCCCACAGGCTACTGCGTATCTGTGCGAGAGTACACCATAGTCAAGTCTTTCTCGTCTTTTCCCCGTGGATTTACTTGTTCCTGACCCTCATCTAGCTTCTTCGTGTACCTGCCCAAGTCTCATTGGCAACACATCGTAATTCATAACTTGTTGAATCGAATACAGCTTCGTTGGCGCCTGGCCCGTCATGCGAACATTCTCATGGCCATCGTGGGTAACTTCTAAATGTCTGGCCGGTCGTTCTATGGCCGCCAACTGCAACTTACGTCGTCTCTCACACGTTTTGGTCCAGTCCAACAGTCCAATACTACAGTAATGCATTTTAGTGCTGTACGACAGCGTTGACAATGCTGTCTGCCTACACCATCATGGGGTTCAAGAAGATGCGACTGCTATTCAAGTTTACGGTCGCCGCAAGTTCGTAGTGTGTACCGTTTCACCTCATGTGCACGGTGCTGCGTGTATTTCCTTCTTTGTACAACAACTCTCATCAGTTCGAGTGTTGGGCTTTAAATGTGGGACCGTCAGTTTTGCTGTTATGATACTTCCTTTCCCCCGTTCTCTTCATGGCTGTTGTGGAGCGCAACCGCAAAGAAGAAATCGCCCTGGGCATGACGCTGCTCGGGGTGGTATTCTCTTCCATGTACGTCGCGTCTTCATCTTCAAGTGCACCCGTGTTCCTAATGGTTGCTCTTCAGTCTTTATGGTATTTCACTGTCACAAACGTACACATATTACAAGCGGTTTCCGAACGACTCTTGGAAAGTCAAGCTGATGGTGTGTGGCGAATTGCTTTCTGATCGCCGGACTGACCGAGGTGTAGGTGGTGTTGGTCAAGTAGGACCGTCCGCCCTCCACCGTTCGCCTGTCAATCTGACTTGCATCAAAGTGTCCTTGATACCGCTTCGATGGTCCTCGTGTCGCATGCGTCGTGGTACTATCTGGTCACAACAGGACCTGCAGGACGGTCTATCTGGAGCTTGAATGTACGCTACAAACGTTCTTCCAGAATCGCTGCTGATTATGACCAGGTTGAGCTATGTTTATCTGTAAGACATACGCCTTACTTGCGATCAAATTCTTACGGCGCACCGCTAGATGGTCATTTCGGCGTTAACAGAGTCGTATGTGATCCGTACCCCAATGGTGTACATCAACTTATCATTCAAATGCAGGTTCCTGGCCTATCAAGTCTGGTTATGTGAGTGTTTGAACAAAAGTCACAGCGAGAACAGTTACTGATTTTTATTAGTGAGCGACAGGAAGTCGTTTTTGACGATGTGTCTGGTGAGTGACGCTTTCCTCAATAGCGGTCCTAAAATCAAGTTGGTACTGCGATAACTAGGGATTACTGGCGCTTGTCCATTTCAGTGAGCGAACCCACAGAACTCTGAGCTCGGAGGCCTGATGATTGGACTAGTCAGCGGCGAGATTTCAGCAGGAGAGTTCCTCTCTCTACGCAATTTTGCGAAGTTTGGAAGCGTCAAGGTTCGTCTACATATCGCGTACGCTGCATCGTGAACGATGGATCCCTAGATACCGAGCATTTTGCGACTTTCGAGCGCCGCCGTGTGCGACACTAGCCTTGCTATCTCGTTATGTTACTTTCTCCACCAGAAGCGCACCGGCTACAAACAGTAATGGAGGATCGTTGACTTCAATTTCCTCGACTCACGTGGATCATTACAGAACGGACGAAATCATTGACCATCTCATTTTGTATACCCTCAATTCCGGACTCATCAATTGGTGAGCATCAATGTTGACCTGGCGAACCGTTTGACGCTCACGTATCTGGCCTCAGTGTCACGTCGATATTCTGTTTGATTACGGTGAGTTATTATGGGTGTCTGTCTTAGCGTCAACTGAAGTATTCCAGTATATTGTTATACCTAGGACTTGGGTATATCTTGCCTTGTGCTTCCTGATTAGTCGGCGTAAGTCTTTGTAAGAAAACTAAGTTGCCTGCCATTGATGATATTTAGTATATGCGAATACATTCCTGAGCTCGTGAGGAAGCACATTATGAGTATGCGACCGATCTGAAGGACATCTTCAGGTTGAACACTCGACATAGCTTACGAGCCACATCAGATGACGAGGCGGACTCCCCCGCCGTGCCCAAATTTCAGTCCATGAGTGGAGTTCGGCGCAAGGTTCGCGTTCCCTGCTCGATTTTCTGAGCTGACACTGATACTTGTGTACAGCGGAGAGGTCGGAATACGCCTATAGATGTGTATGTCGTGACGGAGACAATAAGCGATGCGAATATGGATAAGGTAAGTGCTGCCTGTCTGTCGTTGAAACCGTTTCCAACTCGTAATAGACTCGCAGCGCGATAGATGTTGAGAGTCAGCGCCCGATCACCAGCGATAGCGGTACAAGTAGTACTATTAGCTCGTATGAGAAGCTTTGAATATAACTTAGTGGACTTGTTTAGTGAAATGTAAACACGTTGTCCGCGATCACATGATGCCGCGTTATTTGTTTGAATGTTTGGCAAAAACGAGCTGGTCCTTATTCCTAAAAAGGGAATTCGAGAGGCTCTCTTGTCTCCACTCCGTCAGCGACACCGTTTCCGCTTTTCCTCGTCTTTCTTCATTATTTTCAAACCGACATATGCTTGTAAACTAGTCGTTCATGTCTTCCAACATTCCAGTGCGTCTCGCCGTTGTGGACGATGTGTTGACGATGAGTGACGACTTGAACAGATTCGGCGACCAGTGGTGCGGACGGTGCGCAATACCGTCAAGGACATCGAAAATGCGACTGCGCGGGCAGCTAGAATAGCCCAGCGCACCAAGGCCCTGGCGAGCGGCGAGGGCGATTCCAAGGCAGTGGCACCAACCAAGAAGACGGCAGATGGAGTCGAAACCTCTGTCGGCAAGAGAAAACGCGGCGTCCTGGCAGAGGTTGGCGGGCCCAATGCCTCCAAGGAGGGCAGCAGCAAGGGCAAGGAGAAGGAGAAGGACGATGTCAAGGAATCTTCCAAGTCGAGGCCAATCGTTAAACCCGTTGCGCGACGGCCGTTGCAGACGACTGCTGGTGGGCGAATAGCACCCTCAGGAACGGCCTCGTCAAAAGTGCTTGGCATACGCCGCAAGTTTACTGTTGCCAGCAGCGACGAACCTCCTGCATCCTCTACCGTTCCCGGCGTTCGCCGCCAAGGATCGATTACCGAACGTACCATCGCTAGCACCTCCACGTCGCGCTCAAATTCTGTTGTCGACGAAGAAGAGCCTCATCGCGCTTTCAAGAAACGTCATACGACTCCTCTGGAAGACCAGCCGCTGGACACTATTGCCGAGAACGCTGTTCAACCTCCAGAGGAATCCCAGGTTGAAGTCGACCATGTCGCCGCCCAATTGCAGGTCATTGAAGAGGAGGAGCAGGATTGGATTGATCTTGATGCGCAAGACGCTGACGACCCATTGATGGTGTCCGAGTATGTCGTCGAAGTTTGTAACTATATGAAAGAGATTGAGGTCAGTTTTCCTTGCTTCCCCCAATTTCCCTATCTCACGCCTCGTTCAGATCAACACACTACCAAGTGCTGACTACATGGACCGTCACACTGAGCTAGACTGGTCTAAGCGTACCATACTGTTGGACTGGATGCTGCAGGTGCATTCCATGTATCGCTGTTACCCCGAGACGTGGTTCCTTTTCGTAAACGTCTTCGACCGCGTTCTTTCTATGCGCACCACCATTTCCGTTACAAAGCTTCAGCTGCTGGGTATCTCGTGCTTCTTTATCTCCACCAAGTTCGAGGAGAGCGTCGCTCCCAGCATCAACGATATCGTCAGTCTCGCTGGTGACCAATATACCGTTGCAGAGCTCTTGAAGGCCGAACAGCACGTCCTTAAAATCTTAAATTGGGACATGAGCTATTGCGGCCCTATGAACTGGCTCCGTCGCGCTAGCAAAGCCGATGATCTCGACCCGGCAGCACGCACAGTAGCCAAGTATTTGTTGGAAGTAGGATCGTTGCAGTGGGATTTGGTAGGTGTGCCTGCGTCTAAGCAGGCAGCCGCCTGTCTTTACCTAGCGCGCCTGAGTCTTCAAAAGGAGGACTGGGTACGTTCATCAATGCCATATTAGAGTTGATTGCTCATGTTTCAATTTAGACGCCCACACTCATGCATTATGCAGGATACCAAGAGGCGGAAATCCTGCCCGTCGTTAAAGTGATTCTCGACTATCTTCTGTTACCAGAAGAACAACAGTCGCAGACACTGGTGAAAAAATACGCGTCCAAAAAGTTTGCCAAGGTATGACCACGTTGCATTTGACCTTGCACAGTATCTAACTTTGCAACAGTGCAGTATCTATATGCGCTCGTGGGTTGAAGAATGCTTCCCCAAAGGCGCCCCGGTCAACATCGATAGCGAGTTGCCTAGGGTGAAGCGGATGATCCAGGAGTCAAACTATAAGCGTATGGTAGCGCACAAGGCAAGGGAGCGAGCGGAGCGACGCAAGGTCGCGCATTAGAACGACAGACATTCTTGATTCTAAACATTATGATTTTTGACCTCATTTTCCAACCACCACACACCCATCCACTCCCCATCCCCCCGCATCGTCATTTCACTGTGTTCATTGTTCAAGTTATTGTGTATTATTCCTGTCCGGTGTTATGGCGTCGTTCATGAAGTAAATTATGTGTTACCCAGGATTAGGTGCATGTCTGTCTGATACATGCAAAGCATTCGTTTCAATATCCATGGTCTATTTCGTTGGGTGAACATGAGATGGGGGGCGTCTTGGAACGCGTCGTTATTACGGTGGACGCTTTCCGTTGACGTACGCGGAGTGACGGTATCGCGATAATATCGGGTACTAGTCGCGAAGTGCGGCGAAAATTTTCAGATAGCTCCAAACGGAGACGAGGAAGGCCATAGCGCCGTCAGCTCAGTGTCTGGCTTAGTGAGCACGTTGTTTGTTGACCGTATTTTGTTAGATGATTTTGGACAATGACAAGTAGGATCGCGTCGAGAGCCTTCGTCTACGGAGTTCCCCGGCGTTGAACATAGTCTGGACTTGCAGTATTTGAAGTGGGAAGAACTTGAAGAATGCGCGCCGTATCGGACATGACGAACGATTTGAACGTGATCGGAACAGCAGTGTGGCGTAAACGTCGCTGTACGCGTAGTTATCTATCAGTTATGTACTCATACATATCGCATTAGTCAAAAGTGCGTCTTCGGCGCGGGGTTGGAACATTATTCCGCGTGAGCTCATCAAGTTTACCATCGATCCCGGGGCACCGTCCTCTGAAATGCGAAGGTTGTAGCAAAGAGAGCGAATAAAAAATGAAGATCGATGCGCACAGCCAATCCAGCCTGTCCCGAAGACGCTAGCGACGAATCTGGACGACGGTCGAGGACAGTGTAGAACTGCGGCGAGAACAGGAGCCACGTGCGGGTAAATCTTCAAAAGGAAGGTGGGCAGACTTGGGACCGAATTGGTCACCTTCTTGTCGCTGTTCACCAATGTCGAAGCGAGTCAAAATCTTCACTGTCGAGGACGTCGCTGGCCACCGCTCGCCGTCGAGCTGCTGGCTCTCGTATCGCGGTAAAGTTTACAATGTCTCCGGCTTTCTAGCAGATCATCCGGGCGGCGAGGACATTATTCTCCGGTACGGTGGACAGCCCGTGGACAGTGTAATGAACGATAAGGACGAGCACGAGCACTCGGAGGCCGCGTACGACATGCTAGAGGAGTTTCTGATTGGCAAAGTGGGCACGGACGAGACCACTGTCAGCGATGGTATGTTTCTCGTCATCACAAGCGCGTTCGGTACGCTGATATTATGAATAGACTGGGTTGCCACGGACGACTATCATCCAGACGACACAGACAGTGCCGCTGACTTTGCAAAGAACGAGTTTATCGACCTGCGCAAGCCGTTGTTGAGGCAGGTCTGGGAGGCCAATTTTAGGTCGGTCGTCGTCAATCACTCACTGACTCCTTATTTACCGGGTTTGCCAGCAAATCGTTCTATCTCAAGCAAATCCACCAGCCGAGACATCTGGCACAGTCGGCGAGGCTGTTCGGACCAGACTATCTTGAGGTCAGCAAACTCGCCTACCGCGTTTATCACGAAGTTGCTCATATTGCTTTAGGTGTTCACGCGGACAGCGTGGTACGTGGTGCCGAGCTTCTGGCTGCCAATAACCACCTATCTATTCCTTCGCTCGCTGTTCCAGTTCACCGGTCCTCTCCCCGCATTCACGTCCAATCCTTATCTCCCCCTTGCCTCCATACTCGAAATACCCGCCGAGTCCTATGTCAAAGTTCTCTCTTGCTGTTTGCTTGGAAATTTTGTGTGGACCATCCTGGAGTACGTGTTGCACCGGTTCCTGTTCCATCTCGACGAATATCTGCCCGACGCGAACTATGCATTGACGCTCCATTTCCTGTTACATGGTGTCCACCATTACTTGCCTATGGATAGGCTGAGACTGGTCATGCCGCCGGTGCTGTTTACTGTTTTGCAGTTTCCCTTCACGCAGCTGGCGTATAAGCTGTTCCCTGTTGCTGTCGCCAACGGAGTAATAGCAGGCGCATTTACCTTCTGTAAGTCTCCCCGAATTGTCTATATGCGGTGTCCTGAACTTTGCCACCAGATGTCTTGTATGACTGCATGCATTATGCGTAAGTTCGACCGTGCGTTCAGTCTCCGGGAGCTTTCTCACACATATTTAGGCTCCATCATACAAATCTGCCAGCGTACATGAAAGAGATGAAAAAGTACCATCTCGGTCACCACTACAAAAACTACGAGCTTGGCTTTGGCGTAACGAGTACGTGTCCCTTCTTCCACTGTGCTTCGTTATCTGACGTCCTTGCTCAGGCAAGATCTGGGACATTGTGTTCAACACGGTTCTCCCTATTTAGATGATTTAAAGTGATTTATGCCTACCGCATTGGATACGTATCTTTCGTTAATGATGCTCAGTCTTTTCTAATAGTGTACTTTGCCCTTTGTAATCCAGCGGTCTTTCTGTGAATGTATGTGTTTTCAACTCTGGGCGAAGCGCAACGCCAATGTCTTTTATGGGTAATGGATAATGAGTTTGTTAGTCCAAGGTGTTGTTCCATTGTTCAACTTTACGAATCACCACCAGTACGATGGCAGCAGTCCCCACAAGGAATACGTTGTAAGTCCTATTCATGTCCGGTACAGAGTATTCTGATTTTACTGCAGTGATGAGATTTTCCCGCTCACGCTTCCAGCCGACGCGACGCCACCGCTCGAAAACACCTTCGTGAAAGGCTACGTTGCGCCATACTACGCGTGAGGTTAGACGTTCCAGAATTCGAGCTCTGGAAGCACTTTGCTACATAAAAGGAATGGAACAAACGTTGGGATGTCTTTTCAGATTCACAGTCGCAGTGGATAGATCCACGGTGGGACAAGTACTCCCACGACCTTCCGTACGTCTCCTCGACAGATCCTCGCCTGTTGCTCGCTATGCTATGTGTTACAGTCATTACCATTGCCCGCAGCGCATCATGCCCGACGGAGACGCGCTATACTTGATTGCCGTTAACTACTGCAATCAACTGAAGACACTGGACGAGCGGAGGCTGGATGTTATTGATGCTGCGACGGGTGTTCTGGTGCTCTCTCAGGCTGAAGCGGCGGATTTGAGGTGGTATCGCAGTGGTCCCTACTATTGATTGTCTTTAGGCCGTCCAACTTGATCATGCTTGCTTTTACTAGACAACGCACCTCATATTTGCTTCATATGGACGAAGTGTTTGCACGCAGTGTTTCTCTGTCTTCTTGTTATCTGGTAGATCATGGGTTTTTTTGAGTGTCTGCATATTCTCCCTTGGAACCTATTGAATGCCGCGCGGGAGTATGTTTTTGGTCATGGAAAGCTCTTAGCAAGTAAATGGGGGCCCACCTCCTGTCCCCGTGTTTATTGTGATTGTCTAGTCAAGTACTCTGAGGTCCTGCACCATGAGTGTCGACTTCGCGAATGTCGAGACGATACCGCAACTACTAGTACGGTACTGGGCACCTGACATCTAAACCAGGGTTGCTTGTTTATTACGCTGTCGGTTATTTCCGAACCTTCCAACAACTACACCACCACTACGTTTCGTCATCTATGGCAGCCGTCCCCCAAAGAAAGACGTTGTAAGTTCCTTCCATGCCCGTCATAGGATACAACTGACTTTATCGTAGTGATGAGGTTTTCCCGCTCACTCTGCCAGCCGATGCTACGCCATCGCTCGAAAATACCTTGGTGGAGGGCTACGTTACTCCGTGGTACGCATTAGGTTGGACGTTTGAAGAATACGAGCTCTGGAGGCAACTGGCCAAACAGCAGGAATGGAACAAACGCTGGAATGTCTTTTCTGATTCACAGTCAAAGTGGATCAACCCGCGGTGGAACAAGTACTCCAACGAGCTTCCGTACGTTTTGTCGGATAAGAATGGCGCCTGCTGCGGCTCACTATGTTCTTCAGTCACTATCATTGCCCAAAGCTCTATATCATGCCTAACGGAGACGCGCTGTACAAGATTGCTATTAACTCCTACAGTCACCTGAAGACACTGGATGTGTGGAGGCTAGATGTTATCGATGCTGCGACGGATGTTCTGGTGCTTTCTCAGGCTAAAGCAGCCGAGTTGAGGTGGTATCGTACCGGCCCTTACTAACTCTCGCCACTGGCCAAATTTGACGGACAACAATACTTGTTAAAGCCGATGCGCGCTCGGCAGCGATGCTTCCTATGAGTATTCCCATTTATCATGGAGAAGTTGGCGACTTTGGCGCAGAAGAAGACGCAGGACCGCATGAAGCCGTTTTAATGACAGTCTTCGTTGTTGAATACGATCTCTCCACTTGCTCTCGTTATTGTTTCTCCACTTGCTGCTATTGATTTGTCTACTTTGCTGTATCAATTTCTACATACCTATCATGACGAGGCGTCTTTGGCAGGTCGCGAACTTCATAGACACTGGGCGAAGGCCTTGGAGTTTTCGGCAAAAACCCCGGTTAAAGAACCTCAAGAGTTTTAACGATTTTTTTAGGTTAAAACAATTTTAAAACAATTTTAACATTCTTTGAAGTATTTCGACCCAATGGTTGAAATACTTCAAAGAATGTAAAAATAGGTCGAAATACTTCAAAGAATGTTAAAATTGTTTTAACCTAAAAAAATTGTTAAAACTCTTGAGGTTCTTTAACCGGGGTTTTTGCCGAAAACTCCAAGGCCTTCGCCCAGTGAGACATACTTACATTGAAATCGCGAAAGTATTCGAAAGGTCACGTTTGATTCCGATCAATACAATTTTTGACCACGACCACGCCAATCGATGGCAGGGGCCCAAGAAAGGAAAACATTGCAGGTCCCACTCGAGTCTGCCATCAAACACTACTTACTGACTTGTCTGCAGTGACGAGGTTTTCCCGCTCACTCTCCGGTTGAAGCGACGCCACCGCTCGAGAATACCTTCGTGGAAGGCTACATTGTTCCATTTTACGCTCTTGGCTGGACATTCGAAGAATACGAACTCGAGGACCTATTCACGACGCAAAAGGGCTGGGACAAGTCATGGGATGCCTTTTCTGATTCACAGTTGAATTGGATAGATCCCCGGTGGATAAAGTACGTCCGTCCCGCTGATCTCTCGTATAAAGATCATTGCTCGATACTTATTTCCAGTCCCTACCATCGCCCAATGCTGTCTGTCATGCCCAACGGAGACGCATTGTACAGGATCGCCTTTAATGAATGAATATAGCCGTCTGAAGACACTCGACGCGTCGAGACAGGATATTATCGATGCTGCGATGGAGGTTCTGGGACTTTCTGAGGCTAAAGCGGTCGAGCTGAAGTGGTATCGTACCAGTGATCCCTACTATTGATTGTCTTGCCGTTAGTCCGTTGACGAGATGTTGCACTGTGCGGATTAAAGTCATTGTGTTCACAACCCAAATCGCATGCTGGACTTGATTGTCATGTCCCGAGAGTCGAGCATGCCCAGCTATCGGTCGCCATCATGTGACGTCTAGGGAATCAGGGTAGCTCGTTTGAACATCTTGCCACAACCCCACCATCGCCACCAATACTACTACCACAATGACAGCCGCCCCGAAAAGGAAGACATTGTAAATCATACTCCTGTCTCCCATGAACGATACTCATTCGGCTGCAGTGATGAAGTTTTCCCGCTTACTCTTCCGGCCGATGCGACGCCACCACTCGAGAACACCTTCGTGGAAGGCTACATTGCCCCATATTACGCGTTAGGCTGGAGATTTGAAGAATATGAGCTCTGGCGGCAACTGGCTACACAGAAGGAATGGAACAAACGCTGGGACGTCTTTTCTGATTCACAGTCAAAATGGGTGGATCCACGGTGGTCAAAGTATCGCCATGATCTTGCGTATGTCGTGTCTCTTCCTTGTACTGTCTTTCCCCGCTGACATGCTCTGCTTTGAAAGTCATTACCATCGACCAATGATGTATATCATGCCCAACGGAGATGCACTGTACAATGTCGCCATCAATGACCCTGGCTTTCTGAAGACACTCGAGGCGTCAAGGCAGGATATTATCGATGCGGCGACGGAGGTTCTGGAGCTTTCTCAGGCCAAAGCGGCCGAGTTGAAGTGGTATCGTACCAGTGGTCCCTCCTATTGAGTGTCTTCACCTGTGTGAATTAGAGTGTTTTTTTACATGGCGAATCGCATACTGGACTCTTGAATCTTCAGCAGCCAGCTCGGTCGCCATCATGTGATGTCTAGGAAATCAGGGCAGCTTGTTTTGCAACGACCACACCACCGCTACTACGATGGCAGTCGGAAGACGTTGTAAATCATACTCATATCTGCCATGAATGGTACTGACTCAGCTGCAGTAATGAGGGTTTCTCGCCCACTCTTCCAGCTGAAGCGACACCACCTCTTTACAGGACCATCCTCGAAGGCCACATTGCCCATGGTAGGAACCCAAATTTGGATGTCTTTTCTGATTCGCAAAAAAGGTGGGTAGACCCGCGGTGGCTGAAGTACTTCAAGGAGCTTGTGTACGTTCTCTTGCAGGAATATCAGTGGCTGCTCATTAGTCCTCCAGTCACTATCATCGCGCAACGATCGAGATCATGTCCAACGAGGACGCACTGTTTGAAGTTGCTATTAACGCCGTCAACTATCTGAAGTGGCAGTGAAGACACTCAACGCGTCGAGCCAAAAGATCCTCAATGCTGTTGTAAATGCTCTTGGAATCAGAAGAGACGATGGCCGCGCTGAAGCGGCATCGCACAGATCTGTACTAATTCTCATCATACACTGCCAATTTTCTTTGCTTGTTTTCCTTGCTTGTGTTTTTTCACTATCATTTTGCCCCGCTTTCCTTCTTGACTCATATCTATTTCGATTACTTGTACTAGTTATCAGTCTTCAATCAGCCGGAGTTCATATACTCATTTCGCAGTCATTCATCGCACACTAGTTGTGCACAAGTCGCCGCCGCTGTGAGTCAAGGTAGCTCGGGCATTTCCGATCGCTTCATCGACCACACCACCAACACCACCATCACCAATACGGTTTGTCATCTATGGAAGCCGCGCCACAAAAGAAGTCGTTGTAGGTTTCATTTGGCATGTCCACTGTGAATATTGCTGTGCAGTGATGAAGTTTTCCCACTCACTCTTCCGGCTTCAGCGACGCCACCACTCGAAAATACCTTTGTAGAAGGCTACGTTGTCCCATACTACGCATTAGGCTGGACTTTCGAAGAATTTGAGCTCTGGCGTCAAATGGCCCAACAACCAGAATGGAATAAACGCTGGGATGTCTTCTCCGATTCAAAGATGCAGTGGATAGAACCACGGTGGGTTGGGTACCGCACTGGGCTTCCGTAGGTCTCCTCGCCGTAGTATCGCCTACTGCTCATCATCATGTCTAACAGTCACTGTCATTGCCCAATGATCTACCTCATGCCCAACGGAGACGCCCTGTTCAAGATTGCCCTTAACACTGTCAGCCAATTGAAGACACTCGATGCATCGAGACATAGCATCGTTGATTCTGCCATAGATGTTCTGAGGCTTTCGGATGCAAAGGCACTCCAGCTCATGTGGTATCGCACTGGTCCCTACTAGTGTTCAGTCTTACAATTGTCTGACCTTGCCTTGTTTTTCCGCTATCTTGGCATCACCGTCTATACCTGCTGAAATTGTTTCTGTTGTTGCCGCCACTGTGACGGCCAGCCTTCTCCGCGGCAAGTCATCTCCGACTTTTGCATCTTCCTTTCCCTAGATGGCTCGATTCCTGGAGCGATTTAACATCCTATACGCGTCAGTCACTATTTTGATATCATCGCCACCTCTATTCCTCTCTTTGCCGAACTCGAGTACCCTGCTTCGCGCCATCCTGCAGACATCGGGGCCCATGCAGACGAATGAGCACCCCGTGCCGCCCAGAGTCAGGCTGAAGCGCAGGCTAAATGCATGTAGTAAAATTTCGCCACAATCAAAAGGCATGCTCATTGCAGCTGCCGGCGAAAACGCGAGGACTACACATGGGTGTCCTTTGCCGACATTATCACCACGTCGAGTGGAACCTGAGAAATCCCAGCAATGACGACCATGATACGTTTATCGGCGCCGACGTAGTTCAGCAGGTGGACATGACGCAGCAGTTGGAGTAGACTCTTGAAGAGCGCACAAGGCGGCTGAACGGGATGCATCGGTGCAAGCAAGGGCTCAATGGAAGGAGGACGGGTCTACAAGGACTACACAAATTACCATGGTCTCATTCGTGGGGTAGGAGGCGGTCCGTACACCAACGAGAAACCCTACCGAATTTCGCATCTAACGGCATGTTAATGCGTAGGAGAAGGCAACGCCGTTGGCCTCTCATTCGTTGAACAGTACCCTCGCCACTCGCCAGAATTGACTAATGACACCACTGCCAAAATGTGTACTCACGTAACGTTTTATGATGAAAAAGTTGGAGACATTGGAGAAAGCGTTGCACGACGCCGTTTCAGTCATACGTTTCGGTTCGACCTACGTTTTACCTTACCATTTTTTTACATACCGCTTTGCTTTGTCTATGTCATCGTATCCATTTTACACTTCAGCTTTTCCTCAAAACCAGGCGTCTTTGTTATGGGAAACCAGCGGGCTTAGTGTCGCGGCTTGCCGCAGAAGATTAAGACCATCAGGTGCTGCTGATGGGCTGGAAGTGTGGCGCCGTCTGGCAGTCCATGTTATAGTCAACGGTACAGTCGGACAACGCCGCTGGAGAGTGAGGACTTCTTATATCTCAAGATATAGCCCGCGCGACGCGCGACGAGCGATACACAATGGCGAAGAACACCACGTGTCAAACTACCATGTGACGTTACGTCTGATTCTAAGCTTGTCTTTAGGCTTTGTCCTCATCTGAGAGGTCAGTACCCCACATCCTGTACTGTGGTAACAACTCATAGACTCGTATAGGTTTGGGATGTTTGAGAACGTAGGGCCGGTTATGCCGGCGGAACTGCTTGACATGATTGTCGACGCGCTCTGTCACGAAGAAAAGACAGCAGCGTCCGCCTCTGTGGCCAGTTGCGCTCTCGTGTCGCACTCCTTCTCGAAGCGGACCAGAAGACACGTCTTCCGCTTTCTCTGCTTTACCAATCTCCAGAGACTACAGTCGTTCCATGCTCTTTGCTCATCGGCGCACGATCTGTCTGGATTCGTCCGCGAGCTCCTGCTTACATCAGAAACACTCGAGACCTCGTGGGATCCCAATCAGGATGGCCTTCTCGCTACTGTCATTCAACCCATGTGCAATCTTCACGCGTTCGGCCTCCAGAAATTCCGGTGCGAGACATTCCCTGACGAAATGTACTCCGCGCTCGCCACTTTCCCACTGAAATCGCTACGTCTTGCTGGACTGAAGATTCCTCGTCCACAGAAGCTTCTATCTCTCATTCGTCGCTGCTCCACCCTCCAGCAGTTGATATTAGGTCCAGGACTTCTGCTCGACAACTTGGTTCAAGTCGAACCAGAGCCTGAAACGCAGGATCAGGAAGCGGTCGCCACCGCACCGCCGTTCCTTACCAATTTAGCTGTTGTATGCAACAATACGACCACTAACCTGCTATCCATGACGCTCAAGAGTTCGAATCCTCCCTTTCATCTCAACGACCTCCGAAAGCTCGATATATCATTATACGATTCCAAAGTAGGAAGTCTTGGCGATTCCACCGTTCTTGGTCGCGCAGAGCTAGTGAAAGACATCGCCGATGTCGCCTCCCAGTCTCTCATTAGCTTTGACGTGAAGCTTCTGCAGAGTCTGGATATCCGAACACAGGCACCACCCTCGTTTCGCATCGATATCCGCCATCCGCGCGTTGTCGGCTTTGACATATGCGATGTCCCGGGCTTTTTTGAGCCGCTTGCCTTCCTTTTGTGGTGGGCGGATGTTCTGAATCACATGGCATCACCAGACGCGCTGGAAGTGCTCATGATCCGACTTTGCGTGGATCTCTCCCAACCTCATTTGTTGACGATATGCTCCCCGGAGAGTAGTGTGGCGTGGAGGAATCTCGATTCTATCCTTTCGGATACGAGGTTTGGCGGACTGAGGCATGTGTTGGTGTATATGACGGCTGTGAAGTCTGAGGATTTCTCGACGATGGATCCGACGATGCTCTCGATTGAGACAACTCTTTCGGAGTGTTTGGCCAAACTGAAGGGAAGGAGGAAGTTGATGATGGAGGTGTTGGATTAAGGTAAGTAGTTCCTCGGTAGATATTTACAAGGCCTGAAGCTTGAAGCTTAAAGATCCTTTCTGACGGTGTCCATAGGTCCCAACCGAAGATCAATGTTCTTGGAGTCTCCTTGGTGCATTGGCAGCCTTCGTAATATCGTTACGTTCTGAAAGCACCCAATCGTGCTATCCAACGGGATATGTCTAGACGAAGCTCAACCCATAATGGGCACCAAATTAGAGCATCAAGAGGAGTGCTATGATCTAGTCGCTTGACTTCTTGCAGGCCCTTAGGCTCGACTCCTACATCGTAAAGCGTTCAACGTACAGTGTAATGAACTCATCTAATCTTAGAGTGGCGAACTCAGCAAATTTGGATTCTCGGCTTTACCTGTACCGCGGCAACTTTTCGGACACACGAGTGAAATATCAACAGTCAAGGGATACCGTTAACATTCGATTACTCGAGAGCGCTGTGCACAGCAGGTCCATAGCAAAAAAGAAAGCTTCAGAGAAACAAAGAGTCCTTAGGAGGACGAATAATCCGCTGTCATCAGCTCGTACAACTCATCTCCGAAGAACGTTCTCGCATCCGGCCTCCCTTGCTTTATCCAATCCAGCACCATAGGTTCCGCCTCGTCCGGGAGCTTCGTTGTATCCATCGTCATGCCGGGACGCTGCCCTTGCACGTCGTTCCTTGTGGGTCTAAGGCCATATCGTGTTAACCCAACCGTGTACGTTTCCCATATGCTAAGCCACTCTAGCTTGTCCTCTGTAACGCCTGCACTGATAAGCCACTGCTTAACCTCGACGTCAATGTCTCTCTCTAGTGGAGGCGGGAGAGAAGCGGCTCTCTTCTTGGTGATTTTTCCATACCACACCTGCTGTGTGACGAGCAGCATGCCGTCCACCACAGCCGAACCCTTGGCTGGATGCCTGATGGTGCCGGCGAGGACTATATTTTCGCTTTTCGGCGAGCCAATCATTGAGAGGATGGTCGAGGTGTTTGTCTTAAACGCCTCTATCGGGGATCTCGTAGAACCCCATGAGTGCACGCGTCGTCGCAAAGTCCATGTAGTAGCCGCCAAGTTGGCCAACCACGGGCATCTATGGAGACATGGAATCAAGTACTCAGAAAACATAATTCTTTGACTGACCGGAGTTTGTCGACAAGATAGGTTGTTGAGGTGGGCGGTTCTGATGAACACGTTGGGGGTTGCGTGTATCCAGCGTGGATGAATTCGGTACAGTGTTAGTATGTCCGGCTTTTCGTCCTCGAGCTCGCGCGCTCTGAGACACGGAATACGGCCCCGCAATGTTCCCTTCCTGTCGGTATCTCGTAGAACCTCATCAGTGCACGCGTCGTAGCAAGGTCCATGTAATAACGTGGTAAAACCGCCAAGATGGTAAATTGGCATTCATGGCGATGTAGAATAAGTACGTAGCAATCTTGACTGACCGTTGCAGAAAGAGTAGTATATAGGAAGGTCGTTGAGGCTACACAGTACCAAGCTGGTTGCGAGTCGGTGGTAATCTAATATATAGTTGTTGTATAAACGGATATGCAGTGTGCACAAGACTGTATGTTTCTTACATTAGACGGTCTAAATTCCGAGATCAAAGTGGACAATTAAGTCCTTGAGAGCAATTTGAGAGCATTGTACACAGCAGTAGCAAAGAAACTAATGAAAGTAAAATTTCAGGCCTCAGCCGCGGCGCGATTTCGCCGTCATCTTTTCATAAAGTTCGTCCCCAAAATATGTCCTCATATCCGGCATCCCTGCATCTACATATGCCTGCGACTCTTCCCTCGAAAGACACGTCATATCCACCAAAACGGGACGCTTTCCCTTCACGTTATTCTTATAAGCATAACGGCTAATCTGCGTCAAGCCAAACGTATCCCATACGCTAAGCCACTCTATCTCGTTCTCCCCGGCGCCTCCATTGGTGAGCCACTGCTTGGCTGCAACGTCGACGTCTCTTTCTCGCAGGGGAGGACGAGACATAGCGGTCTTCCTGGTGAGGCTTTTGAACCACACCTGTTGTGTAATGAGCAGCATGCCGTCCTCTATTTTTGAACCCTTGGATGGGTGCATCATGGTACCGGCGAGCACTTCACGTTTTCCATTCTTCGCGAGCCAGTCGTTTAGAGGATAGTCGAGGCGTTCGTCTTCAACGCCTTTGTCCGGGATCTCGTAGTACTTCATCAGGGCACGCGTCGTAGCAAAGTCCATGTAGTAACCGCCGAGGTGGCAAACCGGCATCTACGGAGACGTGAATTCAAGTACGATTCCGAAGCAACACGACTTTTGACTGACCGTTGCTGCCGGACGAGTCTGTTCGCAAGAATTTGGCAAGATGTGGTAGGTGGGTTGTTCTGATCGTTCTTATACTACCCTGCTGAACTTGAGTCAATCGGCCTCAAGGAATATTAATGATTCCCACGTCGGACGTCATAGAAGGCATGAGCTACTTGGCACTCTTTATTACCAAGTAGCAACTTTCGGCCTCATAGCTTTGTCAATGAAAAGGGCCCAAGAACGATTCCCTCGGCATCATAGAAACTTGGCGCTGAAGCAGAGTCTGTTTCGGACACACAGAATATTCATATTCAGGGATTAACATCAACATCCAACTACTCGAGAGCATTGTGCACAGCAGGTACATAACAAACAAAAAGCATTAGAGAAACAAAGAGTCCTCAGCTGCTGGACGAGTCCGCTGTCATCAGTTCGTACAACTCATCTCCGAAGAACGTCCTCGCATCCGGCATTCCTTGCGTTACCCAATCTCCCACCAGAGGTTTCGCCTCATCCGGGAGCTTCCTTGTATCCAACGTCAATTCAGGCTGTCCTTGCACGTCGTTGCTTGTGGGTCTATAGCCATATCGTGTTAACCCAACCGCGTACGTCTCCAATATGCTAAGCCACTCTAGCTTGTCCTCTGTGGCGCCTCCACTGATAAGCCACTGCTTAACCCTGACGTCGATGTCTCTCTCTGCTGGAGGCGGGAGAGAAGCGGCTCTCCTCTTGGTGGTATTTTTATACCACACCTGCTGTGTGACGAGCAGCATGCCATCCACTATATCCGAGCCCTTGGATGGGTGCCTGATGGTGCCGGCGAGCACTGTATATTTTCGCTTTTCGGCGAGCCAGTCATTGAGAGGATGGTCGAGGTGTTTGTCTTGTACGCCTTTGTCGGGGATCTCGTAGAACTCCATGAGTGCACGCGTCGTAGCAAAGTCCATGTAGTAGCCGGCAAGGTGGCCAACTGGAAGCGCGGGCATCTACGGAGACGTGGAATCAAGTACTCAGCGAACATGATTCTTGACTGACCGTCGTGGAAGGAGTTTGTCGACAAGATAGATTGTTGACTGAGGTGGGCGGTTACACAGGGCGTGTATCCCGCGTGTATGCATACGTTTCGGTACAGGGTCCTGAGGCTGTCAGCTGTCCGGCTTTTCGTCCTCGAGCTGGCGCGCTATGAGACACGAAATATACCTCCTATTGTCCCCTTCCTGTCGGTATCTCGTAGAACCTCATTAGTGCACTGCGCGTCGTAGCAAAGTCTATGTAGTAACTTGGTAAGAACCGCCAAGATCAAGCCAAGATGGCAAACCTGCATTTACGGCGATTAACAAGTAGAATTATTGACTGACCGCATAGTACCCGGCTGGTTGCGAGGTGGTGGCCTAACATATGTATAGCAACTTTCGGACACATCGGATACCTACATTCAGGATTCAATATCAACATCCCATTACTCGAGAGCATTGGCAGCAAATAAGCGAACAAACAAAGAGTCCTCAGCATCTGGACGTGTCCACTGTCATCAGTTCGTACCACTCATCTCCGAAGAACTCCCTTGCAGCTGGCATATCTGCCTCTATCCAATTCAGTACCATAGGTTCCGCCTCATCCGGGAGCTTCGTTGTATCTAGCGTCACGCCGGGACGCTGTCCTTCCACCCTATTCCTTGTAGGTTCACGGCCATATCGTGTTAACCCAAGCGTATCCGTCTCCAATATGCATAGCCACTCTAACTTGTCCTCTGTGGCGCCTCCACTGATAAGCCACTGCTTAACCCTGATGTCGATGTCTCTCTGGTGGAGGCGGGAGAGAAGCGGCTTTCTTCTTGGTGATTCTACCACACCTGCTGTGTGACGAGCAGCATGCCGTCCACTATATCCGAGCCCTTGGATGGGTGCCTGATGGTGCCGGCGAGCACTGTATATTTTCGCTTTTCGGCGAGCCAATCATTGAGAGGATGGTCGAGGTGCTTATCTTGAACGCCTTTGTCGGGGATCCCGTAGAACTCCATGAGTGCACGCGTCGTAGTAAAGTCCATGTAGTAGCCGGCAAAAGTGGGGGCATCTACGGAGACGTGAAATCAAGTGCTCAGCAAACACGATTCTTAACTGACCGTTGCAGAAGGAGTATGTTGGTAAGATTGTTGACTGAGGAGGATGGTTTCTGATCATACTTGTTACCCTGTACGCGCTGACGCCACTACCAGGCAAGACCTATACGTATCGATACATGCTGGATACACGCGATCCTGGTCCATCATGAAGTCTACTAATAGGTCGGTAGGCTGCCCGACTTTCGTCCTCGAGGTCGCGATCTATGGAAGATGGAAAACGTCGCCTTCCTGTAAGTGATCGAGTGTCCCGTTCATGTAATGCAGACATCTTGCCGAGAGTCGCCGTCACACCACTCTGTGGTTTACAAGGACACTGTTGGTGGAAAAGGTCACGCTGATACCGCGCGTACGCAGAAGCGGCGGCGGTACAGCCCAACCACTTTCAATCATTGTTCCCAATTTAACCATCATTCCCCAACTGAAAATACAAAGTAAGTCATCTTATTGTACACGGTAACTCATCCCATCTAGTGTCGTGCTTCAAACTTGCCGTGGACTATTGGAGAACATCCATCGCGTTCACATACCCGTTCCAATCAATCCAGCTAATGAACGAAGATCAACAAGCAGCTTTAATCGCTAAACGAAGAACTCACCTATCCCCGCCACCACCTCCACCACCCGGCGGCACAGCCCATACATTCATCGCCTCTTCGTCAAACAGCGATAAATCCACTTCACTCCAGCGCTCCTCCGGTGGCGCCAACCCGAACAGCGTCGGATCCAGCTCCGCAAAATCCGGCACATCACGCCCAGACAGGACGTAGCCAGACATGACATGGACAGAGCTCATGTCATTGTTTGACGACCCGGAGCCAGACCCATTGCTATCAGGAGACGAGGAAGAGGAATCACTACAAGGAAGATCGGCGAGGACCTGAAGGGTGTGGCTAGAAGAGGTTTAGCACTTGATAACTTGAAGAGACAGGTACAACGAACATTAGTCGTCCACAGACGCTATACCTAGAGGGTGGCTTCAGTAACATATTGACTTCTTAATTGAACAAAACAAACCTCGCCTCAACGCACTGTAAAACCCTCAAACACCGATACAAAGCCTCGAGATCCTGTCCTCGATACGCAGGATTCGTCGCCCTCCTCTTCCTTATGTTCATGATCAGTATAATTCCCGCTACAAACGCAGACATCTACATTCCAACATCCGTCAGTAACTCCCCATGAGAGACCGACACACGCACATTGACAACAAAACTCGACACCAGCTTCCTCTGCGACCAACACTCCAGCAACCGACTCAGCGACCTCGCCGCATTAGTGCAGATTGCGGAAGACGGCAACGACTGCGGCGTCGTCTTATGTATGAACGGCCGGTGGACCAGCATCTGCAACATATAATACGACATATACAGCATCGCAGATTCCGCAAAGTACGGATTCGGATCGGAACTCGGCTCCCACCGCAGATGAGGCGGTATAGCGTTGAACCAACTATTGAGCATGGAGTCAATGATGGAAACACTATCGTCCATAGCATTGGTTGTGAGCCCAGCCGCCTTTTTTGACTTGCGAATCCCATATAGTGTTCTCATTGCAAACGAAATGACGGTAGATAGTCGAAGGTGGTGCAGAAACGCGCCAAGATGCGACAGTCGTCCCGGTGGCTGCTTGAAGTCCGTATCCGGATTCCCTGTCTCCCAGTACTCATCATCGCAGTCTATGGGTAATTCGACGTCAAAGCTATCGAAATAAGTGAGCCACGCCCAATATGATGGAGAGAACATATCGAACTTACTCTTCGTCACGGATGCAAAATGGACGCCCATGGTATATACTGCAGTGTCGATCAAGGAAAAGGAGAATCCAGAACACGCGTTTCTCACATTCACTCTGCACTGTCGGTCGCTGAGGACGATGTCGATGGTATCCAAGCTCGACAGCCAAGCGCATCCCAAGACCAATGGCAGACCAACCTGCTTGTGGCGCCGACGTCCCCAGAATGTATTCAGCACTCAGCTGTATATAGATGAATCAACGACGGCGTGCGGTAGAGTGGCAGCACCACTTACACAGCAGAATTGCACGTCGTAAAGTGTTGGAGTCCTAAAGATCGACCGCGATATGCTAGAGGTCTGTGAAAAGTACTTCCACCCCGCAGATGACTGGGTTTTGCCATCAAGATAAACGCGGGGGTCGGTTGATAAGCGCGAGGCGATGGCGCATACATGAAGAAGGCAGGCACCAAAACTGGTGTCAACGTAGTGTAGTCCGCTTGCAACGTCCTTTCGGAAGGAGGGCTCGTGGAGAAGGGGGAGACACGTGGGGTGGTGGGCAAAGTAGATGCTTAGCAAGTCTTCCAGGAGGTCAGGCTCGGGAAACATAAAATGTGGGCGCTTGATGTCGTCTGCTTCCCACTAATGCGATCGAGTTGTTAACAAATGTACGAAAGAGGGGAGAAAGCGTACTGGTTGTATCGTCCATTTCTTGTTAGCTGGATGCCTCGTATTCGAGTCAGTGGTAGCCATCATCTTGCGTATGAAGTATATGTTGCTTGATGGGCCGAAGTAAAGGCCACTCTGGCCGTTAATTGAAAACTTTCTGAGCTCTTGGAGGACATCGAGGTATTCCAAGTCGGATCCTTCTTCCTCTGGTTCTATTGGTGTTTGGATGGGTGTGGCTTGCTTCATACTGGAAAGAGGGTGTATTGCTCTGGAGGTTTATTAGTCTGGAGGGTGGACACATCGACCAGAGGACGCACCGAGCCTGTCTGAGGGCATCTTCAAGCTCCTTTACGCGCGCCTGGAGGACAGATACTTGTCTAGTGCTGAAAATAGCTCGGCAACAGAATACAACACGTTTTCCGACGACTCACTAGTTCTTGACACCGCGTTTCTTGGTCGGTGCGTCATGTGTACAAAGATGATCATTTGTTATGCAATTCGTGCATCTGGTATTCGTCGTCGTCGAGCTATCGCCTGTATAACGTCGTGTTGGTGCGGTGGATACATGTCAAGGGTATACTAACACTTTACTAGCCGCAAATCAATATATGATGCAGTCAAACTCAGTGTGAAACATACTTTTCCGTTTGCGACAGAAATCGCAAGACCCTGCTAGCCGTCTTAGGCGCTTTGGCGATGGCGCTCTTCCTTCACTCTCATCGGAGGACATGATGTTGTTAGGATAGTCGTGGACTGAAAGAGAGTAGAGCGGCCTGCCGACAAGCTCGGCAGTATTGGCCCAATTTAGATATCGGATGAGTAAGGAGACAAATCAGCTTACATACGCGTTTATTGGTTCGCCACATTTGAAATCAAAGGCTTAGTACAGACATACTTACAAGGACTTGATGGCTGTATTATATTGATTTTCTACGCTAGCATTCCACATCGTCTCTTAAACTGTGGCCAGCCAGGTATTTATGCCTGAATCTCTCGTGCGGAATCAAAACACAGTAGCGATGCGAGAGCATCATCTCAGACTCAGAGAAGGACAACGTCGACGTTGTAGCCGCCAGAAGCTTGCCACCTCCTGTTCGACTCCATCAAATATAGCCAGAAATGTAAAGGACAACTCCATCATCATAAACGCGAGACTCGAGTCTTCACACGCATATAATGCCATCACATGTGAACGTCGTGGCTTCCTGCCTGAATTATTCCCATCATACCTGTCATTTCCTCACCGTCTTATCTCGTCTTTTTATAATTCCTCTAGTCCGCTTACCAATTTCTTTCGAGTCCGGTGGCTAGCGCGTTTGTCTCCTTCCGTTTCCTGCAGCGAGACGACGAAAATACTCGCCAACAGGCGCTAGACTTCCTTATAAAGACCTTCATTTCCTTGGTTGTAACAGGGTACCGCTTCACTCACTGCCTGATTTAGCAGGTTCACGGACGTCAACTTGTGTAGTACTCACTTTCCAGCAAATAAGTTGGCTTCATCTACGGACTTTCCTATGTCTTTTTGCTGTCGTAGACTACGAAACGTCTTCTCGTTCAATTGGAATCTCCACCGCACGCGAGCGCCACACTCCAGAAATGGAGATGCGCGTAGGTTATAAGGATGCACGGATAAGCGACGCATCCTCCACTCTTTGCGCGGCAGACAAAGCCGGTGAGGGCGTATCTCCCGAGTACTGCCAAAGAGCACTTTGTCAAGAGCGCTGTTAGTGCGTCCATTTCAGGTTTCTATATGAAACAAAGACTTCGCTGGTGTGGTGCTGGAAGAACCTCGTTGATCCCAGATGGAACGCGGAAGGACGACTTTATTTGAGAAAAGGATTCGTTGTGGACAAGTGCGGTCAGATCCGTGCCAAATCGCGTATGATGAGACTTTAGGCGTTCTGTGTGTTGAGAGACGCACACGACGTTGTTTGTTAAGTGTTAGCTGTTTGTAGGTCAAAGTTTATCCATTCAAGACACGGATTCATTCGAAATTGTAACCTGCCTTCTTAGATCAGGTGGTGCTGGCTCAGAAGATACACAAAACATACTTGAAGGACACTGTCTGAAACTGAAAACAATCAAGCTGGTAGATGACAGAAAACACCACGCATTTTTTGAATACTTGTTATTCATTGGCTCTAGATCGATTATACAAAGATGATACTTTTGCGTTCAACCACGTCTTGTCACAAAGTTCTCCAAGTCATGCCGGGTGGCCACAGCGAGGACAAACTTGCGGTCATAATCGGTGACTGCAACGCGGATTTTAGTTGGCGATCGGAGGAGACAGTAGATAGGCAGACGACGCACCCAAAGCAAAAATATTACTCTGGAGGAAAGTCGCCAGCTCGGACAAGGATGATCCCGGCGTGATGAGTGTATAAGGCTCTGACGCCGCGCGCTTGAACTTGGTCATGTACTGCAGAACCCGGTCATCCTATGGACGAGTTAACGACGGCAATGATGAAGGCATATACACACGCAACGTACGGGATTTGCCTTGCCCGCTTCCCATGACTGCTTGAGCTTTGCCACGTCGAGGTATCCCAGCGGTTTCCGGTTTTCGTCGAGCACTCTGCCGCATTGTCATAACGATATTTTTTGCATGACGAGTCAGTTGCACGCACGGTATGTGCGAAAAATCGCGATCGTATGCCAGCTCAATTGCCCGGGATATCACCTCTGTCGAGGGCAGGGCAAAAGCAGGTGGTAGTTGTAGGTCCTAGTTGGGTTTGTTATCTATTCCACTGATGGATGTTGGAGATGAAGCTAACCTCGACGACGGCGCCGCGGTACTTGTCAGCGCTGGTGGCCATGGTGGGTGCTGGTGAGGATGGAGTGAAGAAATCACCGAGTAAGCCCAGAGGCGTCCAAAGTAAGGCGAGTGCGAGAAAGCATGTTTCGTTTTAGGCGATCATAACGCGACGATGGTCAGAATGTTTGGCAACGTCGGGCAGCGTCAACAAAGGACTTCGAAAATGCAAGACCGTCTATGTTGAAGACAACAGCTGCTTGTGGAAGCCTTAATACAGTATATCATAGACAGGCTGATTCCGAGTGGCTCGCTACGCGAGAAAATCGAATGCATGCTTATGCTAAAATTAAGTGTTCTCTTCGTTCGAGAAGCCTGAGCGCTCAGGCAAATATTTGCTGCTATTCGGTACCATCAAAGGAACAACGTTGTACTAAATTTATAAACACCCTTGAGTCCTGGGCGCTACGCGCTCGTCTGCCAACTCCGAAGGGCGCGCGGTCCGGTACGCGTTAGACCCTAGGAATGATATACATTCATCTTCGTTTCGTATCGTAATAGAGTTGTGGACTACGGAATAAATGCTAGGGCAAATGCGAATGTTTGATCGGTAGCGGCATCGTCGAGTGGAAGGGTAGGATAACCAGCGTTTCTGCGCGCCACTAAGGAAGTGTCAATTTAAATCTTGGGCGCCCGTTCATGACAGATCCTTACCACTCCTTCACTCAAGCACGCGTCCGCCTTGATCTTCTCCCGTACCCTGGTGGAACCGTCAATCGTGCATTGTCTCATACAGACGACGCACTCTTCGACGTTCTCTGCTTCGCATATCATAACAGAGCCCAGCATTCTCTTTGACTCGGTGGATTCGGATTCGTCGGAGAGAACAATACCAGCAAAACCTTTGGGAAGGAGATTAACGACGAGCAATGAATATTAGTAGATGATGCGTACCATCAATCCCAGATAATCGCTTCCCCTCAGCAGAAAGATTCGCAGGCTGCGCGGTTATGCGCTTCTCATATGGCGCGTAAACAAAGAACAGCGACTTGGAGGATGACAGTTCCGAAGGAAGAGACATCGAGTGACAGGAGAGTCTCAGTCAAGTCCTTGAAGACAATTTAGCCAAGGTTTTATAATAGCCTCCCAGGGCCAGCGCTGTTTGTACATTTCCACCACGTATTTATGTAACAGCGCTACGACTGAAAGTCAAATTGAGTACATCATGTCCAGCGGATATGAACCCTCGTGGTGTGATAGGCTGTACAGGCTGGGAAGAAGAGACGCGTGCCAAGGTTGCGCAGCAGAAAATGAGGAGTAGGTAACCCGTGCTGGGAGTAAACTAAATCCAACAGTGGATTCAGATTCCGAATCAAGGCATGATCTCTTCGTTGAGCTGTCAACTTTGACAAAGGCGCAGCAGCCTCCAAAGCCTGTCGCGTGTGTACCCTGTCTGTGCTCCTGCTGAAACCAAAGGGCAATTGGATGATGTCTAGATTTATTCAGTACATCGTCAAGTGATAACGCTAAGTCTTCAATGCGTTCCTGTATCGATGGCCTGAGGCAAAGAGATGGTGGGAAGAAACAAGCTGCATCGGGCCGACGTGGCATTCCCGATCGACTTCACGCACTTGCCATCATGGCGACACCGAAGGCCTCCTTCGGGTCTGCGCTACCTCTAATAGCGCTCCAGCTCGGCTCTCGCGTCTTCTCCTTTGTCTTGAACCAGGCGCTCCTGCGCATTGCCTCACCAAGTGCATTCGGCACAGCCACAATACAATTTGAACTACTCTTGAACACCATCCTCTTTCTCAGCCGGGAAGGCGTCCGGACTGCTTTGTTACGCGTCAATGCCCCGGAAACGCAGCATGCTAATGTTGCTTTTATTCCCTTTCTTTTAGGATGCCCGATTGCTTTGACAACTTCATATCTCTATGTTGCATATGCTGGTGAAGAGACGAGCATTCAGCCGTACTTTCGTGAGGCGGTACTACTGTATGTAGTTGGTGCTCTGATTGAGCTCATGAAGGAGCCTATACATAATGCGTGAGCTAAAGCATTTTTTATTCTACCAGGCTACTGACATACTTATACCCATGATAGCATTATGGCTGGATTGCAAACCAATATACGACTACGCGCCGAAGGAGCTGCTGTCATTGGGAAGTCTATTCTGACATTCCTCGTCATGTTTTATGATCCCCACAAGGACGATCCTCGCAAAAATTGCGCTCTCGTAGCATTCGCCTTGGGACAGGTTTTTTACTCCGTCTGTGTTCTCGTCGTTTACGTCTACCACTTTGGCATCTTCACGCTTGTACCTAGATTTCCCAAAACTAATTCAAAGTACTTTTCCTTCCTCCATATCTCAAACACCGTCTGATGAATCTTTCTCCAGAGGCAAATGCCCACCTTTCTTCGACCCTCAGCTTTTGAGGCTTTCCGCAACAGTAACGTCCCAATCGCTTGTCAAGCACTTCCTCACTGAAGGCGACAAACTCATTCTGTCTTGGTTCAGTCCCTTGGAAGACCAAGGCGGATATGCTATCGCACTCAACTATGGCTCCCTCGTTGCGCGCATCCTTCTCCAACCCCTCGAAGAGACATCCCGCTCACTCTTCTCCCAACTGCTATCCAAAAACGACCTCAACACCGCCGCCGCTCGTCTCACATCACTTCTCGCCATTCAGATCCCCATTTCCCTCCTCTTGCCAACTTTTGGTCCCCCTTATATTGGGCTAGCAACACAGATTATTTTACCCCAAAAGTATCTAGCTACAAGTGCTCCTCGCGTGCTCTCCGCATGGCTGTGGTACATCCCGTTTTTGGCGCTGAACGGCCAACTCGAGGCATTCCTGGCCAGTGCTGCCGACACGAGCGAGTTGAATGGGCAGAGTACGTGGATGGCGATCTTCTCAGTCATCTACACGGGCTCCGCAGTCCTGGCATATAAGCTGCAATTTGGGGATACATCGCTGGTGTATGCAAATGTGCTCAACTTGGGTGCCCGGATTGTGTACGCGGCGATTTGGACATCCAAGTACTTCCAACGGAGAGGAGGTGAAGGGGTGGTATTCAGTTGGAAGACCGTTTTGCCAAGTCTGAGATTCTGCTTCTCGTTGTTGATATGCGGGTTGACAGTTCGCAGTACGGAGAGGTGGCTAAGCATTCCAGATGCCATTGCCCATGGAGGACGTTCTGCACTGTTCTCTAGAGCAGCTATTGTACATGTCGGGTGTGGTGCCATGCTAGGTTTGGTAACTTTATGGTACATCACGAAGGCAGCTCGCTTGAGTTTGTCGATTCGCTTCAAGGTTGAATGACATTTTGTGGCATCTCAAACCCAACGAAAAGAGTGTATTGTCATCGCATCACTAGCCTGATACTATCATAGTTATCAATCTTTGGGCGGGAACTGCAGAGGTGGTTAATTGAAGGCGTTCATGAAGTTGGGACACCCACCTTCATCATCATCCAAGTCGGGAAACCGGTCGCATTTTCGCCCGTCTTCTTCAGGCCTTGCTTATCGCACGTACCAGTCCCGAATGTTAAGCAGTCATAGTCCTATAAGGAATATGAGAGGATTACATTTAGCTATCAAGACACCGTATGGACACACCTGCCATCCATAGTGTTCGTATATGGCATGACAGCGAACCGCTGTCGCCTCCAAAATCATGGGCTTATGTGGGGCATGCTGTATCGCCTCCTTAATGAGCATGCCACAATAGCCTTTATGACAGGGTTAAAAGCTCAAGAATCATTGCAATGGTGAAGCCCACTGACCTCGTCCTTCATGTTCGGGATCCGTCCCAGCCTGCTCAAGGCGCCAGAATTCAGTCTTCAAATTATATCCCCGCGCCACAATCTCTTCATTAGATCTAGACACCACGGCAGACTTGTAAATCCTAGCAGCTCGCTTCCGCGATGATCAGACTCTCTGAACGTGACATACAGACAGAATGCCTTACGTTGAGTCCACGCAGTCCCCATCCCGGAAGGGCACGCAGAAAACCTGCACGAACCGTTGTGGCGAAACTATCTGGTCGGGGAAACACGATCAATACATATTCACGAACGATAGCCTGAAATGAAATACTACTAACCGGTCGAACAGCCAGGCGGTAGCCATAAAGTGTACGCAGCAATACTTTCTCCGCCTTTCCCGTCTGGAATAGCGACCACAGTAATGCGCCCATGGCTCAAGAACACGGAACGGATTTCAGCGCGCTCCATCAAGTGCAGGTACTTCCTACAAGACTTCTGCTTTTTTGGCGCGCATTCGTCAATTGGCTGTTCCAGACCCGCGAGCCATGACAGCAGAGGATCCTTTTCGAACGCCCGAGCAGCGACGTCGTTGATGGCTGGCACGTCCTCGGCCGTGGCGACGCGTACATAGGCGCCAGAAGCGCGTTCTTTTCCGGACATCGTTGTAAGGGAAAGCGACAAAAGAGTGTCGAGGAGATCTCGGCAATTACTGCCTGGCGTGATGAAAGTGTACGCTGTACATCAACTAAAAGGGCATCCTCAGTATTGGACTGCAACTTGACGACGGTGAAACGAGAATGCCATCGGCGATCCCAGCGTTGGTTGTCGAGTTTCAAGTTGAGGTACTTAGAAGGAAACTGGAAGAAATCAAGAAAAGCACGATTGATTGGTCTGTGTGTACTTTGTACAGTCAAAATATATTTTCAGGAGCATTTCTAGGCGAAGTCTATCCACTGACTCCTTCCAACTAGAGAAGGTTTCCATTTTGAATCCGCACAGAACTTCTCTCTAATCTTGGCTGATGGCAGGCTGCGACATGGAACGTGCTGTTAAGCGAAAAGTATGAGGTTGAGTAGGAGATTTGCGACTCTGCGTCGGCTTCGTTCAAGAAGACAAACAATCGCCAGGGCGCAAGCCTCGATGTCCAATCATACACATACCCATAAAAAGAACCCAGAAGAGTATAAATAACGGTCCAGAGTCGACGGGAGATGCTGTCACACGTATTGAGGGCACAGAACGTGTATGTGAAGCATTGTGAACTGACCCGTGGTTCCGACTGCGACGTGCTGTCAATGTTTCGCGACCGCCGAACGAATGAACTTGCCCAAGAGAAGGATCCATGATAGTAATCCTGGGGTATCGACGAGGAGAAGGCGAAAGGGCTTTCTGGGAAACATTGGGATTGCTTCACACATTGGAGACAGTGAAAATGGCAAGATTCGTGCATTGATGAGTAAGTAATGGCTATGGATCATCAAGAAGCCCATATGGCGATAATAAGAGTCAACCCACGAAAGCATTGAAGGAATGCGAACACGCCCTATTCCTGCTTGATTGTGACGACCGGCGCTATGCCTCGTTAATGACTGCCCACACTCAACTAGTCTCACTTACAAACTAGCGGGTGTAGCTGCGCCATATAGGTCACCATCCACATCAGATAACACGCCGCGAGCGCGATCATAAGGCCAGTCCGTATCACCCTAGCAAGACAGAGGGAGTCAATCGCCGTCGTCGTCGTCGTCGATTGAGGCGGGCACTGACACCTGATCAGGTCCTTTCGGAACAAATAATGCGGAGGCAGTCATCAGGGCGGCAACGACGACGAGAACAAAAAAGATTGGTAGGATGGACGCCATGGTGGAAAGAGACAGGAGTCGTGGGAACTATTTGCGGCATCGCGTTGCCGTTACCTCAGAAATCGCGTACCGACGCGCGATTGCCATTTATTGTAAGCCGAAACAGAAGCGTCGGTAGGCCCTTCTTCATGGCACTCAGCGTCTAAAGTCTAAAGTCAAAAGTAGGGTGAGTCTATTGTTGTTACAATCCTCCGGTAAGCTACAATGCCAGATGCTGGTAGATACGAGTACTAGTGAGATTAGCACGCCGACGTCGGCGTCAAGAATGTGAGCGCAGCGAGGTGCTACAATAAATTATTGCGAGATTGTCTGTCTCCAGAAGGCTAGCCGTCTCTTTACTCCCGGAAAGTGACCTAGACATAGTATTAGGCACTGTGTCAAGAACTTGGGGAGGATCGAGGCCCACCGAAAACAAGCACAGGGCCCCAGGCCGCGAAAATCAGTGCTACATGCTGCGTCCCGAAAGGCGTAGGATGTGCACGTTGCAATATTACATCTACGAGGGTCGATATACAAGCGAGGATCAAGGTCACAGCGAAAGCCCTGGCAGCGAGTTCGTTAGGCGTCCCTCACAGATGAGTTGACAGTCACGGCTTACACTTGAAACAATATGATACGCCAGATGAAGGGCGACAAAAACGGGGGTGGCGGACGCTTGCGTTTATGCGGGACTTGAGCCGTGTGAGTTCTTTAGTTAGCTAGCAGGGAAGGGTGATGCTTACCACTCGTCGAAGGCCGTTTCACATACGAAAGAACATCGGGGTCGTCAACTTCCTCAAGCATCATATGAGGTTCTTCCTTCTCCATACCCTCTTCAGGAGCCGTTATCGAGGGTACGTTCCCAGAGGCCGCAGGGTTAGCCCACACCAAAGAGCTCACGTCATCCGCTTCATCATCGGTAGGATTAGCCTCGCCAATGATGGCAGAGAAGTCGGGATGTAAATTAGGATGGCGGTCTGGCATAACCAAAGTCGACGGTGGCCTCGCACCGGCGAAATTGGGTAGAGAAGAGGAAGTGGGAGAAGTATCATTGTCGGTGTCGTTCTCGTAGGTTTTGCCATCCACTTTCAGGATGATATATCAGACAAAGAAGGCGGAGAAATAAGAAGGTGGCACTTACATTGCATTTCGGGAGGACGAGCTGGTTCCCGCAGTTGCTGTCTCAGAGGCACCGTGAATGAAAATAGCCGGCGAACGCGTAATCTGTAGGGTACAGGAGCTAACTGCTGGATGTCAAGCTCATCAGATCGTGAGCGTTGGATATGCTTGTTCGTTCGGATTGTGTTGACGATAGACTTGATGGATAGTATGAAGCAGGGGATCACAAGAAGGAGCGGAGTGCCGGCGTAGCCCAAGAATCTTACCCTGGGAGACTTGGTGAGCACTAAGCCGCTTCTACTGTCGTGATAGACCTTGCTTACCACTCTGGATCCGTCGCATCACACTGAATGTCATCACTAGGTTTGACGGCGTCCAGCTTCAGAACGACCGCAATTTGAACGGCAGAAGCAAGTATGGGAAACACGACCATTGGCAATGCGTATATGTGACGCCACGCCAATGCTCTGGACGGATGAATCAATGAACAATTGAGATGAACATGAGTCCAGCAGGCATACCTAGATTCCTGGCTACCCCACGACTTTGGCTTCAAAACGGTTATGCACGTCGCTATGGAGAACGCCGTGCATACTCCAGTTATAAGGAATGTACCAAATCCGATGAGCAGAGTTTGGGCTATAAACGACGTAAGAAATACTCCAGGTCTCGAGGTAGAAGCTGACCGATACAGAACGCCTTGGGCATGCGATATGGGTCCATCTGCCAGGCCATACCTGATCGCCGATGTATGTTAGGAATGGGGATATCGATGAAACGCCAGCGAGCTCACCAATGCAGAAGACGAGTTGGAGGAGCGTACAGGCAACACAATAGGTCATTGGGCCCCAGAATGACCCAACTGTCTGCGCGAACGCGGAGAGTACCACCCAGCAACAGATGGTGCCTACCAGAAACAAATTGTTGAAGCGGAAGCATTTTTGGAAGAGCCGGAGGAGCACGAACCAGTTATAGAGAGCACCATCCACGCTACCTTGAGAGCGAACGGAAGCATATTAAACGGTCCAGCTCATGTACGGCTGGAGCTGGGAAAAGCAGCACCGAGGCGCTCGTGCCTGTGCGACGGAGGGAAATGGGAGAGGGACGCGAGAGACCCAAGGCACAGATCCATCAGAAAGCAAGGCCGACCCTTCTACTCCCAAGAACATCCCCGTAAGGAAGGCTGACTCCTCCTCGTCAATTAAGATTTAGATTCCGAAGAGGTCTGCAAATCATATCTGCAGCAAATGGCGCGTAAGATTCCACGTCGACGTTAGAGCTCCGCGGAAGGTCGTGTACAGTGGGCTGCCTATACGGCGCGTACTACTAACCCGCTAAAGTTACCGACTCCCGATGGAGTCAAAACTTTAGGTTCCGTTGTCAAATTGCCATGACCAGGACGCCGGCTGCGCCGAAGGTACGCGACATGATATGATGTGCGTAGAGCAGACGCGTGTACTCTATATGATAGTTACCCGAGACCAGTCGTTAGATGATCAGATACTCTGAGATGTTAAGGAAGTGCACGACGGATAGCTGTAGCCTGCAATGGATGAGTTTCATATGTTATGGATCCTAAGCAAGTAGCATTACTTAAAAAGCATCGCCCCGCGCATCAACAGACGTCCGCGAAAAGCCTTTGTACCGGTTATGTTCCAAAGTCTACTAGCTAAGTAGTACTCCTACTGCATACGTTGAATTTCAGCCCCGCAGGCGCGATGTCAGCATCATTCGATGCGCTTTGATGACGGGATGCCAAATATGGACATAAAATAGAACTGTGGGATGCCCACGAATGCGAGCGCCAGCGAAGCGGCTACGCCGCAATGAAATTAGTCAGATATCAAAAAATTTTAGTCAAGGGATTGTGAGATTTCAACAGATTTTAGATACAGCTGTTTCCAAAATTCTTGGACTGATCAAAAAGTGCTCGAATCAAATCGAAAAAATCAAACAATTCCTATAATTCCCAAACTACGTCCGGCTCCCACCAGCTTTTGAGAGACTACTTTTCGGTAAATATTGCTCCTCTTGACCACTGGGTGGAGGCCGCGCAGAGGAAGGATTCCGAAGGAAACATGTCGTTTGATATCAGGGTCCTCCGAGTGCAGCCGATCACTGCAGAACTCAAACAGCTACCTTAGCACGGCGCAAATGCCGCTGCTCTTTGGTGAGAGGATGCTTGAATATGTCTGAAAAAATATCTGACTGTTCCCCTGTTGCTCGCTGTCCTTGGAGGAATTGCAGGAATTGTTTTATTTTCGTGATTTATTTGGGACACTTTTTGATCAGTCCAAGAATTTTGGAAACAGCTGTAAGATTCATTCATGTAACAACGCGAAAATTCGACTAGTCTCTCCTGTAGCGGCCTACCACCCAAGTTAGTATGCAAATATACCGGTAATTCGAGACAACACACGCCGCTTTTAACACGTAGCGCGACACCAAATTTTCCTGCCAACGATGCCAACACGAGTTCTTCGTCGACGGACATGGTTCAAACGCGACGAGCAGTTCAATATACCCTTTAGGAGGCTTGAGACCGGGTTATAGGGAGAACGGACAGGAAATGAGAGGGCTGCGGCCTATTTACTGGAAAAGATGGGCCCTACTTTTGCGCGACGTGAATTTGTTGATGTTTGGTCACTTACAGCGCGTTGCAATCCAATGTAGAGTCTCCACACTAACTTTCCTTCAGAACTTGCCTTCAGGGCACTTCATACCCTGCAAATGACACCACCGAGCTCCACACTCTCCAGCAACTTCAAGAATGGTCATGACGGAGACAACGTTGTCGGCGCGAAACAAACTACACCTTACACCAAAAGAACTCATCCAGTGCAGTCCGTTCCTGTCGATGTTGCGAATTATTGAGAAAGTCCGGGTATGATGGTCCTAAAGTAGGCTTAGTGCAACGCGTCCGTGGAGCGCCAGGTGGACCAACAACGTCACTGTGGGCGCTTGAAGGAACGGGGCAAAGGCGATGTTGGTCAAAATGAGCGACGATACCACGCAGAAAGCAGTACTATTCCGTAGATCTTTGTATGAGAGTCACAACAAAGCCCTGAAGATGAGATGAGAGCATAAAATCCACAAAAACATGCACATAAAGACAGGAAACTAAATTTAGATATGGAGAAGGGTCTTGTATTCTGAAGGAAAGTTAGTGTGAAGACTCTACATTGGATTGCAACGCGCTGTAATCCGGCCGGGTTCACAAACTCCATGTATGCTCGCTGGCGCTCACAACAACCTCTCTCAACAACTTTCATGGCTAATCTTCACTTGATAACGCTGTCAACAACGGCAGCAATGATCAAGGAAATTGCACCACTCTGTCATCTTTTTTCGTGCGACGCGGGCACACGAGTCTGAGAATAGATCTTACACGCTCTGAATACTCGATTTCTGTAACGCGCTTCTCGCGCGGTGATTGAGGGCTAAACATACACACCATCTACCGGGCGTTGCTACAAGGCGGCTATCTAGAGCGCTGAATTATATAAGTGTAGCCGCCATCACGGTCGTGACCCAAAGGTGTGTGTATACATGCCTCATCCGACTTATTTCCTGATCGCTGACCTTGTGGGTTGCTAAAGCGTGCTTTAACATATCATTCTCTCATATAGCTGCGCACCGGACCGCTAGACCATTTATCCAAAGTCCAACCGCCAAATACCCGTCTCTTGTTCGTCGTTTTTTATTTTGCATCTTCACGAGATCTCTCTCTGTGCTGAACCGCGCGGGCCGTGCTATTATACGCATCAGGATTGGCCATAATCCTCTTCCGAATATTCTACTCCGTGTTTTAGTCGGTCATGCCAAGGGGAAACTCAATTTGCGAGTTGCACCGACGAACCTCATGTCTTCTGTTGATTTTTCTGGGGCCTGAGCCAGACCTATAAAAGGTCGCTCCGTTGTAAGGCTACACACAAGGCACGAAAAATGCTGAACTCGTTCCTGCTCACCCTCGCTTCCGCCTGTCTATGGCTTACCAGTGTCGACGCCTTTGGCCTCACTGTCAGTGGGAGCAGTTACATCGTTGACACGTCGGCCGGTCTTATCTTTACTGGTAAGCTGATCACTGTTCAATAAGTGATTATACTGACTTGCGAGTAGTCGAGTCCACTAGTGGAGATATAACCTCCATGAAATTCAATGGCATCGAGGTTGGCGACGTCAACGAAAAAATCTCGTATCGACACCCTAACCATTCTTTAGGCTCAAGACCAAAGCAAACGCAGTCAAATTTCGTCAGGAATTGGCGCCTCTTGCAGCTGGGTACAAGGCGGAAACTCTAACAACTATATCACTATCACCTGCACCACCAGCACTCTCACCCAGTTCGTCATCGCGGTTCTTTTAACTTTTTGAACGTTCTGATGTTCCTTCTCAGGTACTACGTGGCCCAGTATAACACGCCTGCCGTCCACATGGCGACCTAGTATGATCTTCTTTATTAGGCGAATAACGAACACGCTGACGGGATCTGTAGTACCACAGCCGAACCCAGCGTTGGAGAGCTTCGTTTCATTGCCCGACTCAACAGGTCGACGTTGGGGTCTGGCTATGCAGTTTCAGACATCAAAGGAGGAACTGCCATAGAAGGAAGCGATGTCTACATGGTCAACGGGCAGACGCGGTCCAAATTCTACTCCTCAAAGCAATTCATCGATGATCAAATCCACGGCGTCAGTGGTTCTGGCATTGCAGCGTGGATGATTATTCCCGGAGTTGGATATGAACTCGCTTCAGGCGGTCCTTTCTTCCGTGATATCGACAACCAAGGAGGTGCGTTCTGGGTCACAATGTCCTTGTATCATCCTTCTCATCACCCCATTCAGGTGATCAGCAAGAATTGTATTATTGTGAGCATTCTATGTTCTTCGTTCAGAACTTGGTTCACTAGGTTTACAATCACACAGACATGGTAAGAATATCGGCAGAATTATTGGGCTTCTAGTACTCATTAACCTTACAGAACTCTGGCCACGTTCAAACTGAATGTACGTCTTCGAGTTCTTCCGCCTTCCGATATTGTTGAAGGTCTGATATGCTGCGTTCTAGCCTATCGCCAGGGTTTGCACGGTCCCTAGTAAGGTTTTCAACACCGTTTCGTCGTTTGCTCCTAATTTTATCTAGTGCGTTGTATTTCACGACAGGCTCGACGCCCTCTTCAAGCTATAGTACGCGCAATGTCTTCATTATCGCTGTGCCTCTTCTGATATCTCGATAGGCACGACTTTCTGGGAGGGTCTCAACATCAACGGACTTGTTCCCACCTCGGGCAGAGGTCGTGTCACCGGCAAAGCGTCTGGCTTCCCTTCCGCAGACGCTTCGTATATCTCTATTGGGTGGAGCAACAGCGCGGCTCAATATTGGTTGGAATTCTCTTTGTGAAGCGTATCTCCCATTGATTGTTTCCAGGGTTCGCGCGGATACTAGTGGCAACTATGTTAGTCCATATATGAAGCCTGGAACGTACACCATGACTTGTGAGCTGCTTTTTACCTTGAATGTGTTTGAGAGTCGAACGTGCTCATTCAGTGTACCGCTTGGAACTTGCTATCGCTTCTCAGAGTGTCTCGATTAGTGCTGGATCGACCGGCACTTCAAACATTGCTTCTACGGAATCGGTATGTGAGTATTGTGCCCCGGAAGACCGCTCAACTTGCTTGTCCAGACTCCAAGCGTTATTTGGCAAATTGGGGACTACGATGGAACGCCCCGAGGATTTTTGAATGCGGAGTGAGTAAAATGGCCTGTCGTCCGAACATCTTCTCATCCTCCGGATAGCAAAATCGAGACCATGCAGTAAGACTACATCTACGTCCATTTTGTTCATCGGTGCCCAATTCGTTCTAGTCCGAGCGACAGCCGCATGAGCAGCTGGGGACCGGTCACTTTCGCTGTTGGAAGTAGCGTAAGCAGTTTCCCGATGGCCATCTTCAAGGATGTCGGAGCTGCGACGATCACCTTCACGCTTACCTCAAGCCAAAGTACGTCTTTCACTGAGTTTCTAATGGACTGCTCTAACGTTAGGCTATAGTCGGCGCTCGTACACTTGAAATAATGACGACCTTGGCCTTTGCCGGTACGACCTAAGAGGTGATGTGGTGCTTCTAAGTTACTGATTATCGTATAGGTGGTAGGCCCCAAGCTACTGTCAATGGTTGGACTGGACCATCACCTGCTGCTCCGACCGCCATTGATTCCCGAGGTGGGAGTTCGTTGTACTTCTCTTTCGTCGGTTGCTCATAAACAAGCCCTAGGTGTTACACGTGGGACCTGGCGTGGATATGTATGTCCTCTATCATTGAGTTGGGATCCACGAAGTAATGGTTTGTTCAGAATACCAAGTACACCGTCAACATCCCGTCTGGTACTTTGGTCGCAGGCTCCAACAAAATCGTCATCAATGTCATTTCTGGTTCTTCTGGGTCGCAGTACCTGTGCGTACCATTCAATGTGGACGGTGGAGTCCTAACTGACCGGTCTGTGCATAGGTCGCCCAACGTTGTGTTGGACTCGATCCGCTTATACTGAAGCACCTTGTGGTTATCACGTTCTTGTACTTGGGATTTCGTGGTACAAAACATATCATGATATGGATTTGCTTCCGTCTTCGGAGCCTTTGCTAACCAGGGAGTGATGAATAGGACAGTCAACTTCGATGCCCAATCGTACAGGCCAAAACGGACATTGGATCCAATGTATGTCGTTTTGGTCGTTGAAATGAATGGGTAGTGTTATGCCTTGGCCTCTTCAATGTCATGCCTCCGAAGAAGAAAAGCAGCCTTTGACGGAAAGCGGGCGGGGGAGGCTTGCCGCTGAAGCATACTTCGAGCGGTGGGCTAATTCCGAGGACTTCATTGGCGTAGTGAAGTAGAGATATTTAGTATCAGGACCCTCATCGTTCGCGGCCTATACCGATCCAACAGTCATGTCTCAGTCTACGACCAATAGGTGCAACCCAGAGGCATCCATTCTCCGCGATATTCTTTCTCTTGCTACCTCCTTATAATAAGGCAATGAGCTCACATCTACAGACCACACTACATAGCTCTGCCCGGCTCACGTTGCATTATCTCTCTTTCACTGTTGGCAGTATCATCTCATTCTCCCTGCCCTATCCATTTGTGGACCTCATTCCTGGCGTGGAGGCTACACCATCGGTCGCTTCATCGACTGTGTCAGCCAGCAGTAGCCCGACCACCGCATAGTTGTCTGGTGACGGGGGTCGAGGCAACGGCTGGAGATGACAAGGTAACTGGCTATCTGATGGGGACAATGAACGGCGGTAATTTCCTACACAAGATCGTCGAAAAATCACCCACAAGCTCTCTCCTGACCTCATGGGGTCTCCGAGTTACGATACCCAACCAAGACCTCTTTATCCCTCTGCACTATCCGTCTACTCCAGGCTTACAACCGCCCGCAAGCGACTCGGGCCCTGCCTTCTTCCCTGACCCACCACTAGCGCCTGTTTATATCCTCGATGTCCCGTGCTGGCTCAATCTCTCCGAAACGACGGTCAGCTTAACAGGGAACCATAACGTATGCTCTTCTTTTTCTTCTTCTTCATGCTACCTTCCCTTTGTTAATCAGACACCTAGATCATGCAACTGCTCAATGCCGACGGCGAGCCCGTGCAAGTCCCTATGCTTACTTTATACCAAATTGATAGAGATATCGATCACCGAGGACGAGGCAGTGAAAAGGGGGAAGTTTGCCCTGTCATCGTGGTCGAGGCCGACTCTGACTCGGACTCCGATTCCGACTATGATTGGGATGACCAAGATCTTCACAGAATTATGAACGAAGAGGAGATGTATTGGACCATCGCATCAACAGCGCAGCTGTCCCCTCGCTCTAATTTCTACACTCAAGCCCTTGAGTCTTTGAACATACAGAGGGCTCAGAAAGCGAAGGCTAAGTTGGATGCGCGCGCCGAGAGAGTGACTCAATGGCTAAGCCATTTGGCAGAGGAGAATGATGACTAGGTGCATGTGTAGATAAGAATCAGATATGTATCCTTTTTTCCCTTCGACGTCTTACTCAAGAACCAGTGACTCTGAATCTACACCCGCAACGTCAAGCATGCTTTCTGTTGCCTACCTGGTGCCAATCGGGAACGGCAGTCGTTTAACCACTAAACTTGAAGTCTGAGCGAATTAGCTACATCAACGACTCAGCTGGACCGCTTATTAACTCCCTTCGGAATTATAGGCAATCAAGATAAATCAACGCCAACCTCAATCAACACAAAGCGCCTATATTTCGGTGATCACTTCCGGGACATCGTGCGTCAACAGTTGTTCGTCCTTTCTCTTCGAATGCCATCAGACTTTTCCCTGACTCTGAGAGTGCTTTCTCGCGCCGCCGAGCGTTCATCACGTTTCTCCAAAGTTCAACCGTCGATTTCCCGTGTTTTTTTTGCTATTTTGCAGTACACTGGCCGAGCTGCGCAATGATCTACAACTATCCACGAGGTCCTTCTCACTCGCGTACGGACGGCGTCTTATACAGTACCTGCGTGCTCGCTTTCCGATGTTCTTGTGCTATATTGGCGCAGCCATACCAACGTGACGATAGTTTTCTGGGCCCCTTCTCCGGAAAGGAGACCTAGGTTTGTAGCAGAGAGGATCGATATCAAGTCTCAACAATGCTTCGTCCTTTCTTGCTCGGACTCGGTCTCTGGATCGAGGCTGCAAATGGATACGGTCTCACGGAAAAGTGGTGACGATTTCATTGTTGACACGTCGGCTGGCCTGATATTCACTGGTGAGTGTAGCTCCATCTCTGTTCGAATTGGTACTAACGACCGGTTCATAGTCGACTCGACGAGCGCAGACATTACATACATGAAGTTCAATGCTATCGAGGTTGGGATTGAAACTTCACCGAGTTCTCGGGTCAGAGTATGATCAATCTGGTACTACAGTAGGCCCAAGACTCGAGCAAGTACAGTCAGAGAAAATCACTTACGGAACGTGGCGCGGTGTGGTGTGTCTCGTCTACACAAAACGTTTTATCTGAGCTAACCCTACACTGTCGACATTGACGACGGTGTTCTGGTTTCGGGCTCGAATTCGATTGTCATCAACGTTATTTCAGGTTCTTCCGGAGAAGATTACTTGTGCGTGGCGTTTTCTTCTCCCTGAAAAAGAAAATATTCGCTGAATGAGTTCACCAGATCGCCTAACTTTGTCTTTGACTCTGTCCGGTTCTATTGATGATTGATCTACTTATATACCCAGTCAACCATTAAAATTGTCCTGTAGTACTACTTACTATTTACTACGGCTCTCAATCCTAGCAAACGCTTCAATTCTCGAAGCTCTTCAGAGTCGCGACTGTTTACTATCAAATGACGTGCTTGGGCAGGGCCGGCAATCCTGGAAGATCTACTACTCGATATATCGGAGCGGAACTCGGGATATAATGAATCAGTGATCATGTTACTCGCTTCATCATTGCGACTGCCATTGTCAGCCTGCTTTAAAAGTCGCGCGCTTTCTCTCGTTTTCACAAGAAGATTCAGAATGGCATCTGAATCGAAAGACGTCAGCTCACAGACGGACATTTCCAAGATGAAGACGTCTGATGACGGGTCGTTCAAACGCGCCCCGATGGTGTTTAGGAATGCCATTGAAAAGGGAGGAAAGTTTGAGCCTGAACTTGGTGTGTTTGTTTGATTTTCTTGGACTGTGCTTTCGAGGGTTAATAGTGATGAGATAGGCCGCTATCACCTCTATGTCTCTTATGCTTGCCGTGCGTGAATTAGTATCAGCGCGTTCAACTATCTAAACTGACTTTTGAACACAGCGTGGGCGACTAGGACCCTCATTGTACGAAAGCTGAAAGGCCTTGACGGTCTCATTCGTGAGTGCCCAGATAATGAACTGTTTGATTGTAGCTTACTCTACTTGGGCCTATAGCTGTTTCCGTCGTCTCACCTCGCATGGGTAACAACGGCTGGCCCTTTGCTCCTGCCGACGACTTTCCCGACGCAGACGCCGACCCAAACTACAACGCGCAACACGTCAAAGACCTCTATCTCAAAGCAGATCCCGACTTTTCTGGCCGGTGCGTACACTACATAATGTTCCGTAGCCTCAAGTCAAGTTCAACTTGCGACTGATCAAGATTCACCGTCCCCATCCTCTGGGACAAGAAACTGCACACCATCGTGAACAACGAGAGCTCTGAAATCATTCGCATGTTCAATACCGCGTTCAACGACAGCATTCCTGCAGACAAGGCCGCGTTGGACTTTTATCCGGAGGACTTGCGTGCTGAGATTGACAGTCTCAACGACTGGATTTATCCCAACATCAATAGTAAGGCAGCTGAATTGCTAACTGTGTCGTCACCCTAATGCTTTATGACGCGTAGATGGCGTGTACAGATCTGGCTTTGCCACGACACAGTCCGCATACGAGGAGGCCGTCCACCAGCTCTTCGAGTCTCTCGACAAAGTGGAAAAGCTTTTGACTGGAAAGCAGTACATCGTTGGCGACAGACTGACGGAATGCGACATTCGCCTCTGGGTCACTATCGTGAGCCTGTCATATCTCGTTCCAGACTTCAACCTGAGATTCGCAAGTAGATCCGCTTCGACCCCGTCTACGTAGGCCACTTCAAGTGCAACATACGCGACATCCGGCATGGGTACCCCGCGATCAACAAGTGGATGAAGAATCTTTATTGGAACAACGACGCGTTCAAGTCGTCCACCAATTTCAACCACATCAAGACGCATTACTATTGGTCCCACCAAATGGTATGGCGTCCCGTACGTGATAAATCGAAGCTAATTCGTTCGCAGATTAACGGAACGCGCATCGTTCCTGTGGGTCCTATCCCGGATATTGAGCCTTTGTAAATGTGAGATGAGAAAGACGTCCAATTGTATTGTATGCTATCGCGGACTGTACCAGGCTTAAACTTGTGGCCCATGTCTTTGACTCGCCATGTTCTTCATCCTGAATGAGAGGTCCTGAGTGAGGATAACCCGTCTAAGAAAACATCAAACGAAATAGCGATACAACATTATCAGATTATGAGTACGGATGTACAACACTTGGCTGTCCGTTTATGATATGGTGAGGTCGTCTGTTAAAAGCCCAAGGTCGGTGAAGAACGCCATGGTCGTATTCCATAGCTCCTCGCCTAGATCTGACCTCTGCCTATTCTGCGACTTGGGCGATATCACCCCTACAGGACAGAGGTACTGGCCTTTGTACGTTGAGGGATCCTCCTTGATTAAAGGTGATGCCGCCGCGAAACACGAAGTATACGCGCCTACATCCGGTCCTTTGAGGAACAGCTTCATCAAAATGGCGGCGATGCGCGGATATGGGGTTTGATGCGCAAAGGTATTAACGCCGCCGGGATGCAGCGACATGCACGTTATGGGGATAGAGCGTGCATCGAGCCGCGCCTGGAGGATGTTCATGTAGAGCACGCTGCATAGTTTCGATCTAGCTAACAAGTTGGTTGCGGTCAGCAAGACACGAGCGGGGTTTTGGTTTTGGGACGCACAATAACGCGAGAAGACATCCAAGCGATTCTCCTTCTTCATGAAGACTTCCGCTGCTTCCTGTTTTGCCTTCGGACTGGCTAGGTCAAGAGGCAACCAGTGAACTTCTCCCGGCTTGATGTTCTCTTCTTTGAGCTGATCTTAAGCTTTCAAAGCCTTTTCTTCGTTTCTTGCAGCAAGATAGACCGTGGCCCCCTTTCGCGCAAGATGTTTAACAGTTGAATAACCGACGCCATTCCCGCAGTCGCGTGTGCCGACCAGCTATCAGTTATCGACCATAGGTGACGGACTCGATGCGTCTTCTTCCGATGCAGAAAACAGTCGACCCATGGACAGGAAACCTGCACGCTCCGATTCAGATCATGATATCTATTTCGCTCCTCGAGACAAAATTTTCAGAGATTGAACCCGCCAATTCTAGCTTCTGTACTATATCAGCTGTAAATAATGGTCTTTCCTATTCGTGCTTTCTGTAGAACCAAGAAACACAAGCAATGCTTATTCAAAGAGTCCCAATAGAAGTAGTACATGAGGGAATTAGATTCAGACCTGGTTAGTTGCGCCGTAGTGTGGCTGCTGCTCTTGGCCTGGCGTGATTTGGTGGTAGGCGCGGTATTGGCCATTACCAACATCTATACACCAATATGAGCTGAAAGGCAGAGGAAGAGGAGGAAGAAGGAAAGGACGCACAGCGGAACCCGCCCGAGCCATAGCGCTCTTCAGCCTGCATCTTCTTGTAGATCAACCAGAACGCGTGAATGTGGCCGGGGATGTAGCCGAGGCTGTAGAAAGAGTCAAACGGGGGATTCCGACATGAAAGGTTGGGCGTACAGTGTAAGACATATGTTGATGAGAAGGTCGCAACTGCAGCCTGTCAAGAATGCGGCGGCGCCTGGAGGAAAGATGATGGCGACCTGTGAGACAATGAATGGGTAATGGATCCGACAAAACGGAGCAAGTAGCGTACAAGGATGATGAGGACGTCGGAAGAGTTGACCATGGTGAAAGAGTAGGTCGTCGTGGTACGAGAACAAGCCAAAAAGCGGTTCTTGTGCGCTCACTGCGCATTGACGTCATGTGTTCCTGACGCGATTCATTGCTCTCCATCACTGTCAGCTCTCTATCTCAATGCATGACAATCTGTCCATTATAATTCGTGTCAGGTAGCAGTAGATAAATTATCTTCTATAGATCGTATATAACATCTCTTCTCATCACAAAACATAAAGACCCGCCCCAGTGATAATAGCAGCCAAGAGCAGTAACGGCGAAATCGTCGCTTGCTGGGCTCCACCAGGGTAGAACAGAGGCCTCACAGACGGCGTCGAAGGGCTCAGCCCCGATGCTATCCCTGTTGGCATAGTATGAGACGGAATCTCAACAGCGGCATTCGGCGTTGGGACGGGTCCACCAGTCGTGTATGCCTTGACGTAGGACACTTCAAAGTATGCATCGTTAAAGTTGGATCCAGGCCCAACCACAGAGTCGGCGTACTGGGAGAAATGCGTTAGAAGGGGGGGACAAGCTAAGTGCTGAGTCTCGGGACGTACACATGTACCCGTGGAGCCCGCACCGCCGCAGGAAGGAAAGTAGGTGTTTGGGAGGCCAGCCCTAATGAAGAGGGTGATAGGTGGAAGAATGTCATTAATATAAGAGAGAGCTTACCAGTTTCCGCACAGTGTAATGTCGAGAATTAGCTTCTGCGGTGTGAAGAATTCTGTGATGTTACAGTATTGAGCTGGATAGCTTGCTGTAGGTGGTCCCCATTGAGAAACATCCAGTGGCGCTGAGGAGTTTGAGTTCGTAATGGATGCTGGTATGTTCGGTCTCTGGAGCGAATGAGCCTTAAAACCTTTTCGACAAGGAGGATCTTGACTTACACTCCAGAACCAGATACTTGACATTGAAAGCATTATGAGCTTATCACGAACGCGACAAACACGCAACTCACAATATTCTTCCAACGAGTATCAGCATTATCGATCGTAATGAAAAATGTGCAAACGCACCCCGCCACATCGAACTGCGTAGCCCAAACAGCGCCACCAGCCGCCGCCAGTCCCGTAAGGTAACTATTCTCCTGTACCTCCAGCACCGTACACCCTGACGCGTCCGAGCAATCCGTCTCAAGCGTCGTCGATGTCTGATATTGCTCTGGCTCCGGCGGATGGAAACACCCCGAAGTCGTGTGGAGCGCCATTTGGTTGTTCGGCATGAGGTTAATGGCCTCGATAATGCTAAGTATAGAAGATCAGTGGCGTTTGTGGGCATGAGGAAGAGGCGCTCACTCGATTTCACCGTCGTCCGGCCAAGTCGGTCCCACGGTCCAGAAGGCAGGCCACACCTATTCGATGTTCACCGAAAGTGATTGGGAGGTGGAAGAAGCACTAACGGAGCAGCCAAACGGAACATGCTTGACGTCGATAATCCATAAGCTGCCCACAGAGTACGATTCTTGGGTCGTGATTCTCACCTAGTACTCCGGATGAGTAAGGGAAACCTAACAAAGGGACACACACCCACAGAATTGCGTTTCTGGTTATAAGCCACATTATGCATATTGTCCACCTTGATGATAGCGTTCCCTGCGCTGTTCACATACGCAAGACCTTGCGCAAACGCGTCCTCCCGGTTCAGCCACCATACATCGCCTACATAGATTTCAGAGATCTGAACAAATCGCGCGCGCTGTGCTCATAATTGCGCACCGAGGGTGAGATTGTCGTAATTTCCGAAGAAGTCCCACTTGTCGAAAAAGGATGTCCCAGAGTAGTCATGAACGAGGTCGTAAGAAAGCGTGCCGCCGAAGAGGTAAAAGAGAAGAATCCAAGGAGGCGTCATTCTCGGTGGGCGGAAAGAGAAAAGATGCGTGTAAGATCATTGCCTCGTTGTGGTGGTTGAATGTACACATCCGGATCACCGGCTCTTCAGCGCAACGAGGGCGGCCCTGCAGACGCGTCGTGTCACGTGCAGACTTCATCTAAGATTTCTCTCAAAAACTCGCATAAGTATTATGAATTGCTGCTCTAATGGACAAGAAAGGTTCTTCGGAGTCGAAAAAAACGCCTAAGAGGTCTTAATTTTCATATGGACTGACTTGGCCCGTGTCAATTGATCATAACCTGTCCCAAAATGAGCTTGGACCACGCTGGATATGATCTAACGAAAAGACCCACCAAACTTGCTCAAGCTCACGCCCCGCCCGCTATCCTTTACACCAGTCCATGCCAGAGCGGGATCCAGGAAATCGCACCTAGTTAAATGAATAAGGTATCACCCAATGCGACACTAGCGACGAACCGGTTCAAAAAGACAGTCCCTGCCTCAATCTCATCCACAAACTTCAGGAATGCTTCCTCAGAGTCGGGATTCACTGCAGCATTCGTCCAGACAGAGGCAGTCAATCCATAAGGGGAGTCGTTCATGAGCTTTATCGCTTCTTCATCAGAAGCGACCTTTTGTATGCCAACGATCGGGCCAAAGCTTTCCTCCTGAACGATATTCAGTACACCGCACCAACTGGTAGGTAATGGGCGCAGACCATCATGACATCCATGGCTATATGATTTATGGTCAGTGTAGGAAAACAAATTGGCCCTGTCACTGACTGTGATTGACGTTGACCAACACTTGAGGAGCAACATAGGTAGTCCCACTATAAGAGATGTCAGTCATGTCGACGCCATCCTCTTCACACGTACGCTTGTGCGATAGGGAAAAGATTTTCCGGAATCAACGCTTTCGCTCCAGCTGCGACTACAACCAAAATGAACATTACAGTCACGTCGGTGGTGATTGTCATACCAGCATCAGAAACCTGTTTGCGTATACGTTCAGCACTCGCTAAAGATACGACAGGTCCAAGGTTAGTCTCGGGCTTTGTCGGGTCGCCAAGTTTGTACGCCTGAGGATCTACTTCAGTAGGGCTAACGAGGAATATGGAACGAGACGTACCTTGACGATCTTGACGAAAGCGTCAACAAATGCATCATAGACCGACTCGTGTACATATATGCGCTGTACGAATATCAGCGACAACGCGCTCCATGTAGTCCTTGATCAAGCTTACTTCGACAGCGCAGCAGCTTTGACCGGAGTTGAAAAGGGCTCCTGTAAGGGTGTTCAAGAATATGAAGGACTTCGAAATAGACATGCATACCGTCGACCAATTCGCCAACAGTGTAATCGAGGTCAGCATCAGGCCTAACGTATGCCGGGTCTTTGCCACCAAGCTAGGGATAGAGTTTAAGTATGAACGAACGACCATCGAGTAAAAATGCTACCTCCAGACCCACACCCTTGAAACCTTTGGCCAGTGTAGCAGCTTCTTCGACTGCTCTGCCTCCCTGGACGCTGCCAGTGAAAGAAACGAAATCGACGGAAGGATGTTGGATTGCTCGTGTGGATAGTGCCGGGGACATATGTACGACCTGGATGATATCCTTTGGTACGCCAGCATTCGTCAGAGCACGAGCAAATCTCTCTGCTGTCAGGGGAGTCTGAGGCGACGGTTTGAAGATGACTGCATTTCCGGCAATGATAGCGGGGAGTACTGAATTAATGGATACAAGATATGGGAAGCTAACGAGAGGGTTAGTCTCGCTCGTCGGGGTTACTCGTCACTCACTTCCAGGGAGCGATAACAAGGACAACTCCAAGAGGAGTCCGCTTGATGAATCGCCTGAATCCAGGCTTATCGGTATTCGTGAGCGGAACATCTGCAAGAGAAGATTCCGCGATCGATAGCATATACTCCGCGCGGTCAAGGAAGCCTCGAACTTCGCCGGGGCATTGTGATACCGGCCTGATAGAGCGATGAGTCGAGTGGTGCATAAACCTATCGACGCGCATACCTGCCCATTTGCAGTGTCAGTTCCATAGGAATCTCATCTGCCATGGCTCTGAACTCATCCTTTGCAGTATTTGAGTAAATTCAGATGATAATGATTGTAAATGTACCATGAATCTACGTCCGATCGCAATGCGCTCCGAGACTGGTTTTTTGGTCCATAACTTTTGCGCATTGCTAGCTGCTGCTATGGCGGCATCGAGATCGGCTTCAGAGGGATATGTACGCGATACGAGAGGCTGTTGGCTATGTGGGATAATGGTCGTCTGAGTAGCCATGGTGGTAGGTGGAGAGATAGCGGATCGACCGAAATTGGTGTAATCTAATCTCTCACGTGATGCTGGCGACGTCTGTCTCTTCAACTTGTTCATTGACCGCCCTGGCGAGCTCGTAACTGCCCGCCGACGCCTCGTATTGGTCCGAAACGTATACCTGGAGTCATCAAATTGACCGAGGGACCCTCTTAGTCGCGACCTCTTCAGGGATACGAACACGTTATATTCATACGAATGAGTCCCCTATTCAGATCGCATCTCTTCCTCGTATTGACGGAACAGTGTGGTACCTTTCCTGTTCATCGCGCTGAACAACTTGCTCCGTGTCGCCCGTCCTCCACATCTTTGTTGATGCAAGGTCATCGCTGCATACCCTGGCAATTGTCCCGATACGCGAATTTGTCAGTACCGTAAGCTTCACAGCTACATCTGATGGCGCATCGCTTTGAGCAGGAGAGGGTTTGTAGGTGCAGCCTAGCCACCCATGAAGGGAGACACAGTTAAATTTGCCTTCTTTCCTGAGAGTCGTCCTGATCGTCTCACTAGAGCTGATCTATATACAATTAACTAACACGACGATAAAATTCTTCTTGGACCTGACATCTCCTAACAGTATTGAATAAGACGATGACCACGGGATGTGTCGCCTCGGACACCGTCATTCACTTTCACTGCTTCGAAGGTTTCATAGTGGGGCATGTAGAGAGGCAGACGGCCGCGCAAGATAGCAACCACAACCACCATCCTGTCGGCTTTCCAGGACTACAGGCTCACCGTAGCCGATGTCCAGTCTCTCGTGTCCGGCGAATTGCGTCCTTTGATTCTCCTGGCCTTCTGCCACGGAATTCACACGCATCCTCTTCATTGCATTATGTTATATAAGTAGGTGCTTCTCATTCTTGACAAAATTGCCCCCATCCTACCATCTCTTTAATCAAGAGCACGCAGCCCAATTGGAGACGGATCACTCTCGCTAACTCTGTCGATTTGAGTGTGGAATGGAAGGACGTTGGCCATTTATTCATTGCTCATGGAACATCGTTGGAGACACAGTTTATCTTTTACCTTGCTGGCTGATTGTACACAAAGGCCAATTTGGACGCTCCATTTGAAGGTACTTGCACCAAACGTTAGGATGGGCATTGGATCCAAATGCAAATTGATATTCCTGAACAGTTTACAGTCGTTATTGAGTACCGGATCCACCGTCATCAGTCATAACACTTATGAGTGGATACCATCTCTGAGCGTGCTCTAGGTATTCACGTTGTCGGGGGTCCGTAGGATTGTGGGCGTTTATTTGTATCCATTGTCGCCGATACTCCTCTATGTGGCTGGGTTGCCACATACGACGCGCGCCAGGAACCTTACAAAGTTTCGGTCATTAACAAGGATCTCAAGGAGGACAGAGCCACTCACTTCCGTCTTGACTCCAACACCTTGATAGTTTGGCGGCGTGAAGTGCGCGCGCCGAACGTCTTGTACAAAGCGAGCCGCGACGGCCGGTATCTCTTGGCTGACAAGGAAAACGGGCTCCTTCCAACCGATGCCTTTCAAACGCCAATGAACGGTCTTAGAATACAGATCAAGTGCCACCGGCGAGTTGGCAAAGATGCAAAAGTGGGTGAAGGAAGAATCCCATTCATCGACTGGCAGTGTTAGCGACTGACTAAGCCACGAGACTCAACCAGGTACCACAGCAAGAACTGAAAGAGAAAACGTTTGCGTTCGTAAGACTAGGCTAGGCCAGGTGTATAAACGAGATCGGAACTAAAGTACAATGATACTACACTACTGCTTATATACTATTAAGTCTGTGTTTGAAGCTCCTTGTCCATACGCGTTTCCACTAGGGATGCTCCACGCCCTTGACCCAGTGTTGTATGCTACTAGTCCGTGAAACCATTAAATACGAGTGGTGACTGCATGTAAGTAATAATACTGAAACGACCATGTGTACTACGAGTGTCGGCGGTGTGTATACAATAGGGAGTCCATGAGGTATCGGCATGTATGATGTCATCCATGTGTTGGGCGTGTGTCCGACATGAGTACGGCTTCGGTAATGAAAAGGGGTATGATCGGTGACGAAACAGATGATGAAACGGTCCGTTGGTTGATAAGACAAGGCTCCCGATAAGATATGATAAGATGTGAAAATATGGCGATTCATAACATCACCCCCTCCTTAAGGCGCAAGTTCCATTCTGCGCCAGAGTCGCTCCATGAGGGCTGCAGAGGGTAGCGTGACGTCGAGGGGTTTGGTATCGGGCGGTGGCATGGGTCGGAAAAGATGTGATGGAAATTGCGACATGGGGACTTCAATGCGAGCAAGCGCGGGTGGCTTTGGCTTGTTCGGATATTGTTGGTGGAAATCACTGATGGCTTCGTCGGCATTTTTGAGATTGCATGCCGGTTCCCATGTCTGCTCGTATGTGCCATAACCCTTCCAGTGAACCTTGTATTGAAAACCCCCGCGGTACTTCCGGGAATTCACCACTTTCTCGACCTCCCATTCCGGTTCGGCTTCTGCGGTTTCCTGAAGTACTGAAGGTTTTGATGATCGGTAAAAACCTCCACTGTCTCCTTAGCGCCTAGGAGATATTGCCGCCAGTCGTCGATCGAGTCCATAATAGCCATCATCTCTTTGTCGTAGATCTCATAATTACGCTCCACTTCGTTCAGCGCGCGAGATCGGAAAGCTACTGGTCTCCATTTTCCGTCAACAAACTGGGAAAGAACCCCCCCGTTCGCATAGTTCGAGGAGTCCGCCTCAACTCGAAACTTGCCGTCGTCGCGTGGTACAATCAGAACAGGTTCTTCCGTCATTCTCCGTTTCAACTCCTCAAACGCCCCGTGCTGCTCCATGCCCCAAACCCACTCGCCCTTCCCGGTTAGCGATGTCAACGGCTTTGCTACTCCCGCAAATCCCCGAATGAAACGTCGGTAGAAGTTGCAGAAGCCCAGGAATGACTGCACTTCCTTCTTCTTCGTCGGCTCCTTCCATTCCTTCACTACGGCCACTTTTGCCGGATCCATCTTCACTTCTCCTCCTCCAACAATGACTCCTAAGTAATCTACAGTCTGTGCCTCAAAACTACATTTCTCGGGTTTTAAATACAGCTTATTTACTCGTAATATCTCCAATACCTTTCGTACAATCTGTCTATGCTCCTCGAGAGTGTTCGTAAAGATAAGTATATCATCCAGGTAAACTATAACATGTCCGCCGTCAATCAACTCCTTCAAGATGTGATTCATGAACGATTGAAACGTTGCCGGCGAGTTTGTGAGTCCGAAAAACATTACTAATGGCTCAAACAGCCCTCGGTTTGTTCTAAACGCCGCTTTCCACTCATCACCGTCTTTGATCCGGATGTTATTGTAACCCCATCGGACATCCATCTTTGTGAAAACCTTTGCTCCCTTCAACTTGTCGATAAGCTCCTGAATCAACGGCAAGGGGTATCGGTTCTTGATTGTCATGTCGTTCAACTTCCGATAATCCTGCACTGGCCGAAGGCTTCCGTCCTTCTTCTTGACAAAGAAGAATGGTGACGCCATGGGTGAGATTGATGGCCGTATGCGTCCCGTGCGTATGTTTTCCTCCAAGAACTCGTCTAATGCCTTCTGCTCGGATGGACTAAGAGGATAGACCTTGCAGTCAACCGGTTTGGAACCAGGCGTGAGTTCTATCGCGTGATCCCAGGGTCTTCGCTCCGGTAACTTATCAAAGTCCGCCTTGCTGAATACATCGGAAAATTCCTCGATGTAAGGTGCAGCAGCAGATGAAGGCTGTTGTGATCTCAGCTTTTCACCGCTTTTGCAATAGTTGTCCCAGTCCATCCAGAACAAGCGCTCTCCCTCTTCCAACTTCTCTTCTACATCTTCTCCTTCGTCTTCTGGCGAGTCGTACTCAGGTAGATAGCCGCAGCGGTCTGGGCATCGATCAAAAGACAATGTGGATTCCGTCCAGTTGATCGTGGGGTTGTGATATCGTAACCAATCTAGCCCCAAAAAGATGCTTGTTTTACCAAGATTGGTGACGGCCAACTCAATCTTTTCTGCGTGATCACCGATCTTCATCCGGACCTCCACAAAGCCTTCGATTGCTCCTCCCTCGTTTAGGGTTCCATCCGCATTGTAGACAGGGAGCTTGATCGGTAACTCCTTGATCGGGAGTCCGTTCTTCTCGACAAATTCTTTATTGACACAAGAACCCGTTGCTCCACTGTCAAGAAGGGCACTCGTTTCCCATTCAGAGCCTGTGTGTACGCTCTCTATGGTTACTCGGAGTTTCATGTCCTGCCCCTTTGTTCCCCGGATGTACTTCCTCGACTTTTTCAACTCCGTCACAACTTCCACCGCGGCTTCCTTTGTCAACGCTCTGATCGCCATCACTTCTCCTCCGTCGCTTCTCTCTCTCTCCGCTCCGGCATCCATGCTCTCAGAATTCCCACTGCTCTCGACATGTCATCCTCTCTTAGCCGTTGTGCGATCCACTCGGGCGTATTTGGCTCAAATCTTTCTTTCGCAGGTTTTGTTGGTGAAGTCGTCGATGATATTTTAGATGTTTCAGTACCCGTACTGTAAATAAATTCTGCATCTAACGACCCTTCCCTTGATGACTGCTCCGGCAGGACTGCGTCTACTGCGGGAGCTTCGCAAAACCCAACTCTTCGGCCAACTTCTTCTTTTCCTCATCGTTCATTTCGGTCCATAAACCCCGAATCGTCTGGGGTCGACCCTTCTTCGGACAGAACCTGCTAACATGGCCATGTTCGCCACAGCTGAAGCAGAGTCCCCTTCGACGTGCATTGTCGATGTCCATCGGCCTGCCGGCTCCTCCATAGGTAACACCGGTGGCATCTCGTCGTGTGATCGGCGTCGGGGGTGGGTTCGTAGGATTGGCTCTCGATGTAGCCGCCTGCGGAGCTTGGGGCCGGACCTGCATGCCGGACCTCTTGCTCGCCGCCCGCCTTCTCCATAGCTGATCGATCTGAATGATCTGTGCCTTCCAATCCTTGTACTTCTTTGGCAACCCATCTCGGCTGCCATAGATCTGGTCGATGATCTTCTCGTTGACATTGGTCTCGAGAAGTCGCACGACAAATGCATCATCCTTCGAGTATTCCGCCTGAGTAAGCAGGACCTCGAACTTCTGAAAGAAATCTTGAGCGGTGTCTTGCCCCTGGCGCAACCGTTCGATCTGATCTTGCGCATCTTGCGCGAGGTTGGAGTCCACAAATCGCTCCTTCAAGTTCTCTTTGAACTCAGTCCAAGAGACTGTCCATTCCTCTTCTTCCTCATCGAAGTTCTGGTCCGAGTAGTTCTGGACCCATGCATCAACATGATCTCCTCGGATGTAGGAGAGAACAACATCGATCCTTTCGGAGTCCGATGTGAGGTTGTTCTTCTTGTCACGGATGTATGTAAACATCGATCGCCACCAGCTCTTGTACTTGGACTTGTCCCCGTCATAGTCATAAGGCTTGTTGACCAGGGATCGGCCTTTGGTTTCGTTATTGGCGTGATGAGCGGGTGTGTGATGAGCGGCTTCTGGTGCCTCGTTGGACATGATGGATCGGGGTGATGGAATTGGAGAGTGAAAGGGTGAAAGTGGGGATATGGGTGATGCGGATTTGGATGAAACGGGTGAGGGAATAGAGGTTTGGATGAATAGGGAGGGATCGCCTAGATCTGAAATAGAATCCAGGACTTGGTAGGGTGGGGAATGATGATGTGTATCGTAAGGTAAGTAAAGTAGGTAGGTATCGTAACTGTCTACGCTATTTTACCGACTACTGACTACGTATCTACGGAGCCCAAGAGCTCGTCACAAGTTCGCAATTGCCCAGCCGACGTCCCTCTGGTGTGAGGTAAGCCGAAGTTTTCCTGGGAACGGGGGTTGACCCGTAAACAGCGCCCACTGAAGTGCAACTGCCAAAAGTTCGTTCTCGTGAGAGCGGCTACTTCCAGCACCCGAGGCAGTTATCTCTAACTGTTAGCCGGCGCTACTGGGACCAATACACACGTATGCGGACGTGCGCTGGAATTAGGAATCCGTCGATCTGTAAACAGGGAAAGGGAATAGGGGAATGTGCGATGATCAAACAGCGAAGTGCTGATCGACGATCAGGGATGTGTGGTAGGTGGTAGAAAGTAGTTCCGATCTTCTGTTAGCGACTGACTAAGCCACGAGACTCAACCAGGTACCACAGCAAGAACTGAAAGAGAAAACGTTTGCGTTCGTAAGACTAGGCTAGGCCAGGTGTATAAACGAGATCGGAACTAAAGTACAATGATACTACACTACTGCTTATATACTATTAAGTCTGTGTTTGAAGCTCCTTGTCCATACGCGTTTCCACTAGGGATGCTCCACGCCCTTGACCCAGTGTTGTATGCTACTAGTCCGTGAAACCATTAAATACGAGTGGTGACTGCATGTAAGTAATAATACTGAAACGACCATGTGTACTACGAGTGTCGGCGGTGTGTATACAATAGGGAGTCCATGAGGTATCGGCATGTATGATGTCATCCATGTGTTGGGCGTGTGTCCGACATGAGTACGGCTTCGGTAATGAAAAGGGGTATGATCGGTGACGAAACAGATGATGAAACGGTCCGTTGGTTGATAAGACAAGGCTCCCGATAAGATATGATAAGATGTGAAAATATGGCGATTCATAACAGGCAGATTGACAAGCGCGGCCAGTTTCCATAATCTAGCTTGAGCGTCGAGATCACCCATCAGAAGCATTTTACACATTGTCAACAAATTAGTAGCCTCGCAGAGGTTTGAGATCGCCAATTTGAATAGGTTAGGTGCCTCGCCTTCGAGGACAATCAGGCCGTCGATATACAAGGATGCTTGGAAGGAAGTGAATCGTCTGGTCCATATGTGTAGAGGATCGCGACTTCCATCGTCGTCTGTAATGCTAGACTGTGGATTAGACGAAGCCAAGGTCAAAGTTGTCGTGATGCCTTCCAGCCACCGTCGCTCTATCAGAGTAGAATATATCGTCTTGAGCGTCGCTACATTCCAAGGAGCATACGGGAGAGATGACAGAAGGTAATGGCACATGTCGACAAGTATCTCTGAGATATCCATAGCTGACGCGGAAACAAATAGCACCTGCAAGATGCATTGACCAACATCTGGACTAAGCCACGAAAAGTCATGGCTCTGACTTCCATAGAGATCGATACGGCGAGTTACGCCTTGGAATAGAATCTCCAGAATCGTGTCTTTATCTTCCGGTAAGATGATATCGTTTCGTACAAAGGCTTCTGACCTGACAACCTTCTGCAAGGCAATAACAGTAGCAATGTCAATATTGGCGTCCTGGTGGGTGCCGTCGAGTATGCTGTTAACGGAGTAGTCTCTAACGACGTCCAGAATCAAGCGGAACAAGGACTCGTGACGTTCACCGAACCACGCTGCATGAAGCGAGGAGCTGTGCTGTATCGCAGAAGTTTGTAACATGACGAGAAGGAGAAAAATGTCTTCAAGAAGATTTTTCGTGTGTTCCTCAGATGAACGTTTGAAGTGGGGGAACCCGACATGTAACAACCACTTCACAAAGGATGGACGCATATTGTGCGACAAAGCTTTTCCCAGGCTAGTTGATGTTCCATTACTTTCAATGTCGTACGCGTTCACAACAAGATTCGGCCAGTCAGTGGTGGGAGGCATCCAAAATGTGTACAACTCGCAGCTGGGGGAACTCTCGTTCACATAGCAATCTGACCGCGAGCACAAATGGGGGAATACAATATTTCGCAGAAGAGTGCACCATAACCGGGATGGCACATCATGACTGATGCCCAGCCAGCCAACACCCAGACGTAATGCATTCTCGAATAGTTTCCCCCAGAGTAGAACATCACATCTGGGCCACGATGGCGAGTCTTGCAAACTATCGAGCAAGTTATGTTCGATAGCTTTGATAGAAGACAGTGGATCAATTCGATGGAAACTATACGTGTTGTTGGTAACAGTGGTGGTGGGCATCCGAGGGGTCCGCAATGGTAATTTGTACTTGTTTGGTAGCAGCGTCCACCAGCCTATGGGCAGAATCATGAATGCTCTGTTTTAATACTAACAGTCTCGTAACCGCAGAAGCGTGTGGCTGCACGCTGCAGGCGCTTGTTGATATCGACAGGTAACTCCACACTGTGATAAGAATTGATGGCTGTCAAGATGTATTTGATCCCCAAAGTGGCGTCGCCAACTACTGGTATCATCTCCAACGGAAGACTGCTCAATGCCTGGAGAACAATGCTCTGCACTGAAGTGTTCGAGGTTGTGTTGTACAACCAGACAATGGCGGAAGAATCTACAGCTGGTGCGGATTTCGTAACTGCGTCGTGCTCATATTCCTTTAGCGACTCTGGAATAGAGTCGAGCGATGGAGGATTCGCTCTGAAGCGACTAACTAGATTGTGTCTGTGCCGACGCAGGGAGTTCAGAAGTTGATATCCGTACGACAAGAGTGGCGTCTTATACGGACAATCGGGATAGAAGAGGGGCAGCAAATTACATAAAAAATACATTCCGTATGCAGCACATGCAATGCATCCCATATCTACGGCGATTGCGATACTGAGGGAGCAGAGATAAATCATAAGTCCGGCAAAGAACAATCCCAACAACAGATGCATCAGAATAGGGAGGCATCCAATGATCAACGAGACGTGCCACCGTTGTAAGGCACTGAACCGGTAGTGCCGGATGCGCGATTGATCGAGAGGAGTGCCAGAAGGTATGGCGAGGTATTGGTGAATCCATTGTTTTGCGAGAACCACAATTAACGTAGTGGTCAGACTGAGACCCAGACTTGTGAACCAGAGGGCGTTGACCCAAAGATCCAACAGCTTGGACCGGAATGCGAAGGGCGACACAGCTACGGGAGGTATTGCCTGTACAGCGTGGTTCTGGAGTGCGTCAAGGATAGCATGCTGAATCCGTGACTTCTGCATAATCCACTTGGAGATTCTAACATGTTTGCAAGACAAAAGTGGTCACAACGGCGGAGAAGAGGGCGGCCTGTCCTAAAGGGTCAGATTTGCCGGCGGCAAATCAACAGCAGCACTCACAAAAACGAGAAGGATATCCAGGCCATCCCGCCAATCGGCGACGCGTTCAAGGTTGTACTTGCCGGCTTCGTCTTCGTAGGTCTTCCAGAGCCTAGAAGTCGGCGACATCTCTTCGTATTGTTTGTCGGGAGGATACTTTTGTTCGTAGTCATACCGGTTGTTCATTACTGTTAACGGGATGAATGCTGATACCAATCATAGGAACAACTCGTACCGTAGCCTGGTACATAGGAGGGCGCAGAGCCTGTGTTTGTTGGCTTCCGGTTTGCTTCATGGTCCGATTGTATGGGTGCATCAGGAGGTAAGTTAGTTGGTAGAGTTGATTCGGCGGAGGATTTAGACGCCGCCGTGGCCATCATGCGTTTCTGTCCAAGAAGACCGGTATGAGGGTGTAATGTGTGGCGTATAGAGAGTCAAGACGATATGGCATTATTGCTGTGTGGTACGTTTTAAAAGAAGCAGTGGATCCGAGTACGCCGATCAAACCAATAAGTATTTCCCATGTTCTCTGGTGTACGAAAACAATCACGCAAAGACAATAACTTTGACAGAAGGTCAGAGGTAAGCAAATTAATGGAGGTACTGTTAAATTATTGTTTCATACGAGAAATACAATAGGATACAGCAGCACGTCATCACATCCGAGTATATACTGTCCATCAAATCAGCAAGATGTTGTTGAATGCACTGCACGAATGTTCCTAAGGCTAGATATTGTGTCGCACCCTTCCTAGCTAGGATACCATAGTTGCTAATGCAAACAGTGTCACATTGTTTCGCACGTCGGCGCTGCCGGCGGTCAAAGAACCACTGCATGATATGCTTAGAAGGCTGTCTACAAAGAATGAGTGATCTATACGGTTTCCAAGAGCGCGAATCAAGAAGCTTACCCTGTTAGATGGGCATCAGTCGATGGCTTCGGGGTAATAGCTACATATACCATGTCGTAAAATATTCGGCGATGAATGCGGAGGACTCATTCTTCTTATCCTTGTAGTATAGAAGGTTAAGAATCCAATGTTGCGGCGACGTTGAAACTTGAGAGACTGTCCTGACCATGGGGGAGGGTGCGAGCGGTGCGAACGATTCAGGTTGTGATGGTGTACTAGGCGAGATCCATCCAAGCGTTGAGAAGCCAGTAAAATCACGATCGCTCTCGTGATCCTGCGGTTGAGGCGCTGCACCATAGAGAGGTTGCGGTGAGAAATGATGAGGCTGGCTATCGGGCACTTGAGTAGTACCATAGTATGCCGCAAACAACTGAGCTGATGGACGGCGGTCTCGATTTAAATCATGAGGAAGGTGCAGAGCAGGGGAGAAGTCATTCTGATGTGAAGAGCTGGATGCTTGAGGTGGCAGCGAGGTGGTGGCCCTCGAGGCCTCGCAATGCCATTGATTTCAGATCCACGTCGAGTTGATTGAAGATTTACGGGGTAGACTGAGCGCCCACGGGTGGGCTGAGAGTAAGAGTCATTATACGTGCTAGACGCGTGCGGCGAGCTGTCGGAGAGGAATGATGTGATGTCAGAGATATCTGTCCTTGGACTTGCAGAAGATGCGGTATTATGCAGAGACTGGCCATACTGTGATACCGATGATGTTTTATTGGGCTGGTGAGTAGGAGTAGATGGATGGGATGTAGGCAGCCAATCAAGAGTCGGAGGACCGCTCATAAATAAATCTGGTGGTCCGGACACCTGGAAGTTTTCGTACGAAGAGGGGGACGAGGTGGAGGGATGAGGACTGCGAGAAGACGAATGTGTCTGCGCCACAGAACTTGAAGAAGAAGAAGAAGCAAAATCATTGTCATCCAGGCGACAAGTATAGCCTCTCGTGATGAGATCTTCGACAATGTTCCTGCAGAAAGGTTCTAGCCACGAAATATCTCGGCGAAAAGCTTCGTAGTAATCCTGGTGCTGCCAAAGGAATAATGGATAATATTGACTCTTGCCTTGAGCAATACTCCAGTCGGGGTGAGCAGACTGAGGAAGTTGAGGGGCATATGGCATGTCGGAAATTATAGAAGTGTTTATGTTTGCGCATTACTTTACACATCTCCCAGCTTATATAGAGGTATACTCCTTGTCCAAAGCTGATACAAGGTGCAGCCATGAGCTCTTGTGAACCGCTTTGGATGAAGGTTGCCCATGAATAGAATGATCGGTGATGAAAAAGGGTCCCCACAGACATCGCAGCTTGTTGTTCTCATGTTGGAAGGTGAATTATCTGGGGGGAAAGTGTATTGAAGCTTGAGCCTATGTGACCCACCACGAAGCAATACGCCAAGCAGGACAAAGCGCCATTCATTAATGCCAAATGCACGCCGAGCTATCCATGGGGATTCGCGGTTAGTGTTGCAGGAAACGTCAGTTCAGCAGCCTTGTCCTTAAAAGGCTCACGCTCCATCAGCGGCAAACAAAACAATTGGAACAGATTGATATTGGGTAGTCCAGGAGGTCTACGTCAAGTTCTTGCTCCGTCGCAGGTTTTGTTGTCATCTTTACCTTCTTTTTACATCTATTGCGGGGAAGACAAGAGGAACTACTCAAACAAAACATTAGAACGCGCACTGGCTCCAAAGATACGAACTTCATATTTATGAACAGCGTACATGTCTGAGCACCATATTTCTGGAAGGCGAGCGTCACCGCACAACGCGACTCTAATGTAAGGAAATGGAGTCGGTAAGCTTCTCAGTCGATACACAATGGTAGAAACGACTGTATTAAGGTCGAGTACTATACCTAATGTAAGGAAATGGAGTCGGTAAGCTTCTGTAAGATATATAAGTACGAGGAATGATTAGGTTAATGTAAATAGGCTCACCTCAGTCGATACACAATGGTAGAAACGACTGAGGTGGCGTGAAACGATCGAGAGGTATATAAATGTACGTATAGGAGGCATGTCCATAAAAGGAATTCACCGCCCGTCGTCGGGTCTACTTCCAACACTCCCCCAGATCCGACGACTACCCATCAACCTCTCCAATATTCAACGCGGCAAGGCAACGATAATGGGCGTCACGAGGAAGAGGCTTGGTGAAGATATCCGCTGGGTTTTCGTTACCGCGGACGAAGTTGAGCTTGATTTCCTTCGCCGCGACGAGTTCCCGAATGTAATGATGACGGATATCGATGTGCTTCACCTTCGTGTGGGATTTGGTGTTCTTCGTCAAGTCGAGCGCGCCTCGATTGTCACCCCATAAGTCGCCCGGTTTCTCTTGTGCCAACAGGATCTCCTCCATCCACGAATACATCCATCGCATCTGCTGACCGGCCTTCGAGGTAGAGACATACTCGGATTCAACAGTGGAAAGAGCAACCGTCTGTTGACGCTTCGAACTCCAAGACACAGGCGCCCCGGCCATCATGAAAACTTGACCGGAGGTGGAACGACGCGTATCCTTGCATCCCGCATAGTCAGCGTCGACGAATCCGACTGGCACCAATGGTTGGTCCGATGAGAAAATGAGCCCGAACTTCACGGTTTGGCGAATGTATCCCAACACATGGAGCAACGCCCTCCAGTGTTCCAAGCCCGGATTCGTCTGGTAGCGAGATAAGACGCTGACTGCGTAGGAGAGGTCGGGACGAGTGGTGAGTTGGCCCCACATAACCTTGCCAAGAAGGGTGCGATACGGTTTATCCTTCATGACCTGGCGTTCTTCGTTGGTAGTGGGCGACATGTCGTTAGAGAGGGATGTTCCAACGGGGAGGGGAATGGAGCGGAGAGGAAGGTTCTCGAGACCGAATTCCTTGAAAACCTTTTCGAAGTACGCGCGTTGGGATAAGGTGATGGTGCCAGCTTCGTACTTCTCGATAATCGTCATTCCAAGGAGTCGCTCCTGGTCGGTGACTTCGCGAATATCCCAAATCCTCCCCATCTCTGCCTTCCTAGTCTCTGCTTCAGGCAGCGACGCTGACGCTCCCATAACGTCATCAGTATACGTCGCAGTGAGGGTGTACTCGCCATTATCTCCCGTGCGGACGCGTACACACGGGTCCGCTCTTGACGTGGTATATCCCAACTCATCGTACGTCCCGTTCAACGTTCCGGCCCAGTCATGGCCACCTTGCATCGTTCCGTAAATCGTCTTCTTCAATCTGCACTTCTCCCCCTCGCGTCCTTCCACCTCATACCCACTCGGCTGATCCATCCATATCTCCTCCGTCGTGTCACTGTTAAGGAAAGCGGCTTCAAAATCAATCAGCCAGATATGAAGACGTTCAGCAACGGCCACAGCAGCCATCATCCGGATAGACTCCATCCTCGCTACCGCTGCCCACGTCTCATTGTAATCCACCCCCAATTGCTGAGTGAAACCTTTACCAACCCAACGAGCTTTGTCGCGCATACGTACACCATCACCATTTTTCTTGACGGCGTACACCCATCGACCAGCCATGACATTCGCACCGGGCGGTGGTATCCCCAATTCCCACGTGCCCTTGCGTTGATGAAGGTCCATCTCGACGTCCATCGCGGCTATCCAACGGTCGGCATCCAAAGACATTGCTTCTTTATACGTCTTCGGTTCATAGGTATCGTCGTCGGTATGTCCCAACAACGCGACAAAGTCGTCCAAGTCGGCGGACGCGTTCCAGGCGGCGTTAGCGGCGGGTGTCTCCGTGGCCCAATCTTCACCGGCGGCACGGGCTAGGTCTTCGCGTCTCTCGTAGGCGGCGTTCTCGATGGCGGCACGAGTCGGGACAGGCGTACGTGATGAGCGTCTAGGTTCAGGCTGAGAAGGCGGCTGGGAAGGTGTGTCGTTAGCCGAAGGACCAGAAGAAGAAGAGGATGAGGTAATAGAAGAAGTAGAAGACTTAAACTTTACTTCGTCACCTGGAGCGACCACTTTAGGTGGGACACTGTTAAATGCATCCGTGTGCACCGGTGTTTGAAGCTCGTTCTCATCTCCACCTCCAAATATTCCTTCATCTCCCCCCTCCCTGCGGTATCCCTCGTCATACTCCACGTTACGACTGACAAACTGGACTCCGCGGTCGTCGACAAGGACGTAATTACCCGCACCAACTCCGTACCCAATCAGAGTGGCCGAGATTCCGCGGTCATCCAGTTTGCTCTTCCCATCCACCCTAATCCCGTTCACAACGGGTGCCTTGGCCTTACACCTACTCCCCCAGACGCGGAAGTGTGCTACGCTCTGTCGACCACCCAACATTTCCTCGGCCGGAATTTTGCCAGGATGGCGCCGTGTTGTCATACGGTTGCGAACATGGATACTCGCCGCCGCCGCCGCTGCCCAATATTTATGAGGCAGGTTCGAGTCGTGAAGACCCGTACGAACGTCCTCGAGGACAGTCCGCAACGCTCGCTCTGCCAGCCCGTTCTGAGCAGAGGAGTAAGGTGCTGTGGTCTCGTGTACGATGCCGTGAGTCTTGAAGTACTCTGACCATGCATGCGAATTGAACGCATTGTCAGTCCGGACGCGTTTGATCTGCTGTCCAGTCTGCTTCTCCAACAAGACCCTATAATCGTCGAAGGCCTTGATGGTAGTATCGTCGCTCTTGTCTTTGAGAAAATCGCCGTACTTATACGACGTCCCAGAGTCGACAATAATCATCATGTAAATGTTTCCTCCCACGGACGGCGTGCGCGACGGACCCCACAAATCCATCGCGACTAGTCCAAGAGGAGGTACGTCCGGATTGGTATGGTTATCATACGGACGTGTATGCTGACGACCTGCTTGACAGTCGGGACAACGTCCATCGACAGTCAAGTTGGTGATCCTCAAGTCGTCAACTAGGCCCTTTGCGGCCATCTCGCGAATGCGTTCGACGTCGGAATGGCGAAGCGTCGGTGCCACGTCTGCAAATCGACTGGCGCTGAGGTCGACAGCATCGCCACACTTTGCGAGGAGTCAAGGACATACATCCCCGACGATCCACGGCCGTGTAAAATTGGCGTCCCACCAAGGCCCTTCGTAATCACTACTCGTCCCCCACCGAAGAGCGAGTAATAACCACCGCGGTCAAATTGACTGACGGAGATGAGGTTCGCCGAAAGGGATGGTGCGTGTAACGCATTCTTGAAGGTAAGCGTGATTTTCTTTCCTTCGACGTCGTACGTCCGAGTGACAGTCCCCTTGCCCACAATAGGAAAATCACCCTCGGACGCTAACGCTGATTTGCCCGTACGATACGGCAGTGACTCATACTCGGCAAAGTCGTCGCGATCGCGAAAGAAGTGGTCGCTAGCCCCAGAGTCGAGGAACGTTAGGGATATGGTCGACTTGACGCCCTCAAAAGTACGACTAACCGTCGCGGTATCTGCGACAGGCGCGTCAACAACATACGCGACAGGACAGATACACGGGGATAAAGATGGGAGGGGATCATTGATGCTGTTATCTTCGCCGTCAATAGAGACAATGATGGAAGAATCAGATTCGACGCCATCGGTCCAAGCGGCGAGGACGACGTGTGATGTGGAAGGAGTTGTGGCGGGCGTGTTCGAGGATGTTTGGTTCGCTTGCGCCTGGGATTGCTTCTTCCTCTGGCCAAAGCCGGGAGGAAACTGCCCTTCTTTCCCGCCTCCTTCCCAATAGCAGTCGATGACCCAATGACTGCTACGATCCTTCGCCTTGCACTTGGGATTTGTGCAGTGGCGCTTCCCTGTAGCTGCCGCGAAAGCGGTCGACCCACCAGTGGGTGCCTTGGGGAGCTTAATCGTGGCGGCATACGTCTGGATAGCACCCCAGACGTCTTCAGCTGTGGGATAGGGAAATAGTTGGGCGATGAGGGGAAGCCACTGGGGGTTTGTGGCGGGAAGGGACCGGATCAGGACTCCCTTGAGATCCTTATCGGTGACGGTCTTCCCGAGCGAGCGAAGGACCGCGACTTGGGCGTTGAGATCCGCCCAGTGCGCATCGAGTTCGTCAGTGGAAGTGCCGGCGAACGCAGCGGTGTTGAAATTATTCTCGGCGTTGGATAGGGCTGCATCGCTCTTGGGTATACAGAGTCGCTCAAGGCGAGTCCAGATTTCGGCGGATGTTCCTTCCACGTTGAGTCCTATGGCAACGGGATCGATGATGTTCTGGACGACGAGTGCTGTGGCGCACCCATCGCGAAAGTCCCATTCGTCGCGGGATGGCACCTTCGAGTAGAACGGGGTCTGGGGTTCGGTTTGACCAGGGCTGAGGATGACGATGGGTGGTCGGGTAATTGCCCCGTCGATATATCCCTTGAGACCTGTTCTCGTAGCGGATTGCTCGATACGAATCTTGAAGGACGCCCAGTTGGTCTTATCGTTCTTGAGCATGAGCTCGTAGACGAACTGGGGGATAGCAACGATTCCAGAAGACATAGGGGTAGTGTGCAGCAGTAGCAGTGGGATGTGGGTAAAGTGGGTATTGTATGAGTCGCGTTTGTGTGTGTACGGGTATGGTGTGTATTGAATCGACTTGTTTGAGATTACGCTTCGGGGCCCATAACCTAATGTAAGGAAATGGAGTCGGTAAGCTTCTCAGTCGATACACAATGGTAGAAACGACTGTATTAAGGTCGAGTACTATACCTAATGTAAGGAAATGGAGTCGGTAAGCTTCTGTAAGATATATAAGTACGAGGAATGATTAGGTTAATGTAAATAGGCTCACCTCAGTCGATACACAATGGTAGAAACGACTGAGGTGGCGTGAAACGATCGAGAGGTATATAAATGTACGTATAGGAGGCATGTCCATAAAAGGAATTCACCGCCCGTCGTCGGGTCTACTTCCAACAGACTCGGATATCTGCGACGCCTCTATTGGTCTACAAAAAGTCTCAGCAAGGTATCACGAAGTATAAATCATTCAACTCCCCGCCTGAGCGCCTTCATGCAATCCTCCAAGATGCACATGGCCTGCTTCTGCGTTAGAACGTCCTCAAGGCCTTTCGAGGGCTTTGCGAGAAAAAGGCTGAGTAAATAGACGCCATATCCCGTTGGGACCGTTGAAGTGGAGTGGGTTGTTCCTAGTACATCGACGTATGCAAGGAGGCGTTTGCCATCGACGAGTAGCAAGTTCCATAATAGGGTGATCTCGGAGCGGCGGGCGTACATGTCCTGGGAGCGGTACTCTTGAATCTCCTTTACTCCGAGGTAGTGGCCGTCCTGGGAAATCGTCAATTATAAGATTCATCGAGGATGAATTAAAAGTACTGCGAGTCGGACATGTCCGGCCTGCGGCAATGACGTTGTATTTCCCGGAACTTTGTGAAGGGGAGCCGTATGCGAGAAGTTTTATTCCGTCTTTAAACTTGCTGGCGAGGGGTTGCACACCATTCAAGAACATGTCCTCGGAATCGTTCTCAGGTTGGACGGGATACGTTCCGTATATGTCAAATGCATCGATTCGCGGTCGGTCTCAGTCTGCAGGAAATGTAGAGTGGTGGTGGTGGTGGAAGGTTTCGGATCTCACACGCGTCCAGGGCGGGGATGGACCGTAATCTAATCACTCACGTGATGCTGGCGACGCGTATGCAGAAGGCGACGTACGTCTCTTGCCCATTGACCGCCATGGCGAGCTCGTCTGTATTCTCATCGCCTGGCTTCGACTTTTCCAATGAGCTCCGGTGAGTACCAAGGCTTTTACTAAGTATTTTGTTCTCATCGTGTTGCCAGAAACAACTTTCTCAGTGAAAAGGGCATCCCCCTACCAAAGGCCACAAGCACCGGTACTACCATCGTCGGATGCCTTTTTCAGGATGGAATAGTCTTGGGCGCCGATACACGTGCTACTGAGGGTCCCATCGTTGCAGACAAGAACTGTGAAAAGGTGCGTCAGTCGGTCCATCGCTGAACGTGGTTGACCATCGCTTAGATCCACTATATCTCTGACAATATCAGATGTTGCGGTGCAGGAACGGCTGCTGATACCGAATTTACCACCGCCCTCATCTCTTCCAACATGGAGCTTCACGCTCTCCACACTGGCCGCAAACCGAGAGTCGTCACCGCCATGACCATGCTTAAGCAGATGTTGTTCAGGTCAGTTATTGTCATTTAATTACAACTGAATGCCCATTCCTTCGATCCCGACCAGATATCAAGGCCAAGTCGGTGCTGCTCTCGTACTCGGCGGTGTCGACGCTACCGGCCCCAACCTGTTCACTGTCGCTCCCCACGGTTCTACAGACAAACTGCCTTACGTGACCATGGGATCCGGTTCTCTCGCTGCGATGGCAGTCTTTGAAACCGGCTGGAGGCCCAACATGACTGTAAGCGATGCAACACACAACGCAATCGATGCTCATTACCGCCACAGCGCGAGGACGCACTCCAACTGGTCAAAGACGCCATCTCCGCCGGTATCTTCAACGATCTTGGCTCTGGCTCCAATGTCGACGCCTGCATCATCACAGCGGGGCACACTGAGATGCTTCGCAATGTCGAGATGCCTAATCAGCGTGTACAAAAGGAGAGGCAGTATGGGTTCAGACGTGGTACGACTGCATGGAAGAGTGAAAGCATCCGGAGCCTGGTTGTTGATGAGGCAGTCACTCCGATCCCTGTTGGAGAGGCAATGGATACAACATAGTCGTTTCATTCTTGTAATAGAATCTGATGTTGAATCGATGTATAAACACTATTTCTCTCAGTCTTGGATCTGAATGCAATGGCGCGAGGGCATGACAAGACTAACATTCTCCCATTTCACAGAACATGCAGCTACATAAATTTACGTCCAACCTTTGCTCCGAGTCTATGCGCAAGCCTCCCAGCCAGGATCGTGCCAGAATTGCTCAACAACCTGCGTTACTCAAGAGTCAGCTATAATCAACAACGCTGAGAAAAGACATACCGGGTTGTAATCATACAACTCAGGCTCCTCGACGATTGCGCGCTCCCCGGTCAACGTTCCACCAACGTTGGTGCCGTTGCGCCACATTCCGATGGTGATGAGTCCTCCGGAACTGAAGGGATGGCTGAAATGGTTCAATCCAGCCTCGGCTTGATAGGCCCAGTCTCGTCGTCACCGACAGTGATGCGGATTTCAGCAGCATCCGAGAGATACGTTGTAATGAAGATCTGACAATGAATGTTCGTTCAAGAAAATATGAAATCAGAGAATTGAGCTTGCCTCGTCCGAAAGCAATTCGGCGGAAGTCGGACGATCTAGAGGGTCCGAGGTCGCATTAGCCAAAGCAGGGTGTGTCCTGTACTCCCAGATGATGAGGTCGCTACCGAGCGAGTCGGCAGCACCGGTCTTGTAGATCTGGACGTAAGGCTTGGTGATGCGTGCCCAGGGAGAGTGGTTGTTGCCGTTGACCCATGTCGTACCGACGGGCTGCACCTGAACGGAGGATGGACGCGGCGAGATGTAGTGCGACTCGCCGTAGTCGTTCCACGCTGCAAGAAGAATATCTGAGTTCAAGAACAGAACTTAATTGGATGTGGAGCGCACTGATGACTTCAACGAGGGGGGCAGAGATGTTAGCGACCTGCTCCCATCGCTTGGCATAGTTATTGTCAGCAGCGTAGACCCAATTCTTGTTCAACGAATCTTCGCCATAGTGTGTGAAGAACGTGGGGGAGATCTACGCCTAAAATGTCAGAACATCATTACGACCAAGATAACCTAGGATACTGACGCCAGCCATGTACGTGTAGTTAGGTCCGAGTTGCGTCATCCAGTCCTGTGGCCATCTCAGCATCGTCTATATGGAATGGATTTCGGGAAGCACATACCAGATCCGTCTCAGTGTTGACCGCCGTTCCATCCGTGGACCAGGCAGAGTTCCACTGGAAGAGTCCTTGAATACAGGGCTTCGCCTCCTCGATGGTTTGGTTGTTGGGAAAGAAGAACCCAGGTACGAAGTATATTCTGAGGGTACCAGGGATCGGACATAGTCGTAACCACCGCAAAGACTGCGGCCAAATGCAGAGTTCTACAAGGTTGTGAGAAGGCCGTGAACACATAGCTGGACAAAGAGACGCACATATTGGTCCCCGCTGAAAGTAGAAACGAAGGGAAGGCCATTATATTTGAAAGTATAGTCGTTATCAGCGTACTAAAGGGTTGATCAGCACTCATCAGAGGTATACCGAACATATCAACTCACTTGGTTGATATAAGAAGCAATGGTAGCGGCATCGGAGTCGCCTGCAATACCAAAGGTAGACATGTCGAAACTGTAGAAGAGCTTGAGCTTCGTGTTCAATTTGGCGGCTGCCTCGTAGGCAAGGTCGACAGAGTTCTTTTGCCAACAGTCACTGCAGCTTGTTAGCATTATACCGAAGAGTATAGAATAACTCTTACGGTCCAAGGTTCAAAGCAACGGCGTCAAAGCCAGCCTCTTCAATAAGAGTCAGGTCTACCATCCAATCCGCGAGGCGATAAGTGTATGTATTCCCGATCTATGGACGCGTCAAACTGAAGACCATTTACAACGATAACGGATGGAACGAACCATAAAGTGAATGGTCGCATACTTATTTCCATCACCGACACCATAGAGTCCCGAGGTGGAAACAGGGAGTGCAGTTGAGGTCGCCGTGATAGAAGGGACAGCTGATGAAGACGGGGCAATCGTGCTCGTTGCAGTTTCTGCGTCCGAGCTAGAGTCTGAAGAGGCATCGACACGAAGGTGAAGCCCCAAGTCGAGATCCAAGGCTTGGCGGACGCGCTGGTGGGAGCGTCGAGAGTTTTGAAGTGCAAGTGTGGGTGAAACGAGTGTAACCGCGAATAAACTCGCGAAAATGAATGAACGCATGGTGGCAAGGGGAGAAAGATTGAAGCAATGAGAGGCTAGCAGTCTCACGAAACTTGGTATTTAAAGAAAGCCGGCCCCCGGGCGCTTGAATAGTCCTGATGTATGTAGTGATGGGCCTCCTGAGATGTTTCAACTCTAATTTCATTCGCAAATCGGAACTCGTCGAGGAAAGGATCAGCATTTCTGACGTCGGGGGGAGGATCTGCGAATTAAGACTCGCGTCACTGTCAATGATTGGCTATACACGTCTTGTAGAACTGTTGTCGGGACTCTCGAGCCAGCCAGATGCGAAAGTTGCGGGAAAGGGAAGCGAAGGAAAGTGCCCGAAGAGTGGCAGATCAATCTGGCACGCTCTATCTATAACCGCTTGGCCCTTGCAACTTTGCAAGCGTGGTGCTGCAGAACTGCTCGAGATTCCCATCTGCTGCCGATTTCCCGGACCCGTTGGCCCCGACGGTTGACCAAAGAGAGGTTTGCCATGAATCGGACTCTTGTCGGACTCGAAACTAATTTGCTTGTTAGTAGCAGCTGGTCGATAGAAATTACCCAGTGATCACTTGGCAAGGCGCATCCGTGGTTTGACACCCTGTCGGGAAAGGCGGGGACTCAACTGGGTCAATGGCGACAGCGACCGGACGGGTGAGGACATCGTTACGTACGTCGACCAGAGGGACCTTCATCAATTCATCGATCATCTGCCTCGTTAAATTTCAAGAAACATTCCGTCGGAAGAAAACAACACGTTGTCGCCACTGGCGGTGGAAAGGAAAGCTAAGTGTCACGTGAGCAACGTTTCTACTGAGCGGAGGATTCACAGGGTTGCTGCCCTCGCCAGTTGTTCAACGTTCCCTCTATGCAGCATTGTGCAAACGATATCGAATGCAGCAACTGTAAATCTTTGAGCTGCTTCACGGCCCCGGTCCCACCTTCAGTTTAAAGTTTGTCGAAGGTCTTGAAACCTCTCAAGAGGATATGTTGAATGATATGCTAGCTTGTGATGATATAACGTCCTCTAAATCTGAACCTCTCCCTTCTCTGGTGCGGCCCTGTATCCTGAATTCACCTTTGTCTTCTGGCTGGCCTCATCAAAACAATGCGTCTAGGAACATAAGAACAAGATGACCATTACTGCTATTTTTGTCGAGATGCTGTTGTGTGGCCTCTCCATCGAGGTCTTGAGGGTTTCGTAAATCTGAGTGTAGTTCACCGTTCCTGTGGACCTCTGTGCTTCGCTCTACCTCGGAGCTTGGTGTTGAACTGTGTTGAAGGGGTCCAGCCGTCAAACACGACGAACGTGCTGCAGCGTACAGATTGTTAACAATAACTCGCTCCATCGACCACTACTTAGTACTGCTTCTCGAAGATAGAACAGAGTAAAATATCCCCGGTAAACATGTCTGCAGAGAGACATTTCGTCAATGAGAGTGATCAACGTCGGTGATGATATACAGTCGCGGAATCGGACGCGTAAAACACGCCTACATTTCACCGCTGTTAGAACAGAGACAACGGACGCGCCGAGTGAGTCAGTCTAACACCTCGTGACCGTGGGAATTGATTGTCACGCAAGAAATAAACGCGCCCAGCGCGCCTCTCTCTTTTAGACCAACAACTATCAAGTGCAGCGAGTCAACATGGCAGCCTCGCCGCAGCTGCTTGCTACTGCCCGCAAGCAACTCGGTCTTCTTCCCGGCGAGAAAGTGAGTGAGCCTTGCCGTAAGCGAGTTTCGCGACTCATGTGGTCGTCTCCGACGCGTAGGACTCCAAAATTTCTCAGGCCTATATCCAAGAACTCCAAGCCTTCCTTAACCTATATCCTCAGGATACCAACGTATGTTCTATTTGTTGAATATATGCGTCGTGTTCATCTTTTGCGACTAGTACCGCGTCATTGCGGAGCCAAATGTCGGCTGTAAGCTGTTGTTCACCCCATTGTCACGTCAGCCGTCCTCATCATTGTCTCGTTGACAGTCGGCAGGATTTTCTGCGAAGAAACGGACTGCAAGATGTACATCGACATGGAGAAAAACACGCGCGCCGGACAAAATGGCAAGGTCGACGGCATCGGTAGCCTAGGCCCCTATATGGTTCGGACTTTGGGCTCATTTCTACAAAGCCTTCTGACGTCCACCATAGAGGCACATCATGCGTCATTCATCGCACACGAAGAATAGAAATGCGCGAGTGGCAGCATCGCAAGCAACCCCGGTACGCACTATTTCATTGGATCAGTCCACCGATTGATTCTCTCTTCCAGGTCAAACGGGAACCTGCTTCCTCTCTACAACCTTCCGATAGTCCGCTACTGCTTGCTCGTCGCCGTGTCAATACAGGAACCCATATCGTCAAACCAGAACCCACCGAATCCATCATTCCTCGGAAGCGCCATAGTGAGGTTGCCTTCTCAGTTGGCTTCGATGCATCCAACGAGCGCCAAAACGTATCCTCGTCGCTGTCTAAGAAACTCAAACGAGAGGATTCGACGATGGTTCCTTTCGGAACCACGCACGCCAACACAGAAAGCGCGTCCACTTCCGACAGTATCGAAGACACGCGTCGTCGTATCGAAGACATTCAACTTCAACTGGGGAATCAGCGGAAGATGCGCGATACCATCCTGCGTAAGAAGAGGAAAACCAAGACAGATCTCACAAGGCTTTCCAAACTGGAAACAAGTATCCGCGATCTTGAGGCTCAAAGTAACGAACTACGCCAATCTCTACCGCAAATGGCGCCTGTTCGGCGCGGCGCATCCTCTCGGTCGCTGTTCCCTGTGAAGGCCGAGCCGTCCCTCCCCATGATTCCCAAGGCAGAGGCAGGGGTTATGCCCTTTGTCAATCCGGCTTTTGCAGGCGCGAGCGCTCTAGCATTAGCTCTAAGCGAGGTCTTCCAGGACTCCCTGGCATACCAGGCATTGGCGGTCTTCCAAAACCTGAACCCGACGATGATGACGCGATGGATGTCGATCCTGTGGTTGGTCAAGCCGCGATCCTAAAAGTGTCACGGGATCGTATATTCCCTATGTGGCCCCTGTAGCGAACGCAGATTCTTCGACGATAACGGTGATTTTCATGGCCGTGGCCGTGATACTTTTCAAGGACCAGTGGCGCGCGCCGACGAGTATGTCGTTCTCATTACTCCTTCATCATGCTCATTCAATCATTCTAGCATTGAGAAATTTTTGATGTCCGCCGGAAATGCGGAAGCCTTCGATAAGAACGTGGATCTGAATAAGTGTCTGACGAAGCTTGGGCTGCCCGACATAACCTCATTGCTGCCGGGCATGGAAGTCCCGCTCATGCCCCACCAGGTTATCGGTGTCTCGTGGATGCTGGAGAAAGAAGCTGACAAAGTGGCCGCCGGTGGCATCCTAGGTGACGAAATGGGTCTAGGAAAGGTAATCTCCTCATTGCCCCTCCCTATGTCACACACTCTAACACATTGTCCTGTTACAGACGGTCCAGATGTATGTCAATGCTTCGCTGATACTAGTACCAACTGACTCGATAACAGGATTGCGGTCATGCTCAAAAACAAGTCGCGCGACAAGACATGCAAAACCAATCTCATTCTGACTCCCAAAGCCCTACTTGGTCAGTGGAAGCTCGAGATCGAGTTGAAAACGAACAATGGACTTAAATGTCTCATATATCATGGTGAGTTTTATGTCCTCTCATATATTCATCAATATCTAAGTGGTCATATTAGGTTCCGGGAAGGTCAAACGTAAAGCTGACTTACTGGCTTACGACGTCGTTCTGACTACGTTCCATGTATGGCTATTGCTTCTTTATGCTTCATACTCTTTAACCTATTCTTCAGACGATGGCGCTTGAGTGGCCTGACTTTGAAGCTGAACAAAAAAAGAAAGAGAAGGCGCGTCGAAAGTCAGGGAATACTAGCGACGCATTTGTTGTCTCCGATTCTGACGACGACGACTGGAAACCCACCAAGAAAAGTCGCAAAGACCGAGGACTGCTCTTCCAAGTCGACGTCCGTTTCTCGGCTTTTTTGAGTGACTCGCTTCTAACGTTGCATCGCTGGCAGTTCTATCGAATCATTCTCGATGAAGGTCATAATATTAGGAACAAGAGGAACAGTAAGCCTTTCGCTACTCCTACTTTCATCAACCCCAACCGTTATTGCAGGAATGTCCCGCGCAGTCACCGACCTGAGAGCGAAATATCGCTGGGTTCTTACGGGGTGAGGCTTCTCTGGCATCCCGATAAGCAATGCTATTGAACGCTGTCTGCAGAACCCCAATCATCAATAGCCTCGCCGACGTGTACGGCTATTTCCGCTTCCTCAAAGTCCGACCATGGCATGATTGGACCGAATTCAATATCCATATTGCAAACCTAGAAAAGAAAGAACGTAAGAGAGTAGCGATCACTTGACGATTCAGCGTCCTCACCGTTGCTTCTAGCGCAATTGGCAATGATCCGACTCCAGGCCATTTTCAAGGCCTGTTTGATGCGTAGGATGAAGGACACAATGCTCGCTGGGAAACGTTTGATCGAACTTCCTGACAAGACCATCGACCTTGTGAAGTTAGACTTCACCAAGGAGGAGAGAGATATCTATAAGATGGTTCGCTTCCATTCGCGTCTTTACCTGAAAATGTTGACGAACTGTTGTAGGTTGAAACCGCAAGTCAAGCAACATTCAATCGATACCTTCGCGCTGGGACGGTGCTCAAGTAAGTTTGATTTTCTTGGGGCATTCAGGACGTTTGTGCTTACGATCTTCTAGGAACTACTCCCAAGTCCTGGTTCTCTTACTGCGTCTTCGACAGATTTGTTCTCATCCTGCCTTGGTACAAGAGAACGGCATGAGTCTCATCACGTCGGACGAAGACGAAGACAATTGGAGCCCTGATGTTCGCGATGAGCTAATACGTGCTCGCGATACCGTCAGCGTCGATTTCGTGACCAAGATGAAGACACAAAGGAAAGATGCCGCGCTTCAAAGGATCAAAGCTGAAAAAGAGGCAAGTCATTTCCTTCTCATCAAGATAAATTCGTTCTCATGTCGTTCCTAGTCAACCGAAGCCGCTGCCGAAATAGACGAATGTCCGATTTGTTTCGATGCTTTAACATCTGTTACAGTTACAGCATGCTGCCATGCGTTTTGCAAAGAATGCCTCGGTATGAATGAATTCATGGCTTGTAGCGTTAACTGACGTCCCAGAAGATGGCGTCTTCGAGGCAGCATTGGCCACTAATGATGCAGAACCCCAGCAATATCGCGAACATGAGCGACCTTGTGCGTGAAATTTTGCTTGTACGAGCGTTGTGCTCATCGCGTCCGTTAGGCCCAAGCTGTCGCTCCGCTATCAGCAAAGACAGATTGTTTGACCGGGCGATCTTCGAGCCAACCAACGCTGAACTATTTCCGAAACAAACGACTGTCGTTTTCAAGTCTAAGCAGCGTGCCGCTGCCAAGAATAAAGGCAAGGCTAAGGCCCAAGTTAACGATGATGACGATATTGTTATGGACACGGATGACGAGGTTGAACAAGCTTTCAGGGAAGATGAAGATGATGAACACAACGGCGACATGTCCGACTTCATTGTGGACGATGACGACGACGATGCAGACTACAAGGATAGACGGTCGTCTCGGAAAGGCCCCAAATCCAAGCCCGTCCATGGATCGCGCCGCAAACCGTTCGTCGTGTTAGAGTCTGACGACGAGGAGGACGAACCTGAGATCAAAGAGGTCGTCTTCGGGAAGAAGAAGAAGGAAGAGGTGACGCCTGAAGCGCTTCAATACAGGTTTTGGCTTCGACGAAGATGAAGCATATGATGTCGCATATAATGAAGCTGTTTGAGGAGAAACCTGATGAGAAGGTACGGCTCACGCTCTGCTTAAAACACCGTGCATTTGTCTCATATGTCTCTGTCAGATCCTTGTCATTTCTCAATGGACAAGTTGCCTCGACCTAGTGTCTCAGTATCTCGTCGAGAAGGGCGTCACGCATGTCAAGTTCCAGGGTGATATGACAGTCTCTAAGCGTGAGGCATCCGTGCGATGCTTCATGTCCCGAGACAAGGAACGCGTCATGTTGTTGTCCCTCAAGTGCGGTGGTGTTGGGCTGAATCTGACACGGGCGAACAATGTGATTTCGTTGGACTTGGGCTGGTCGCAAGCTGTTGAGGCGCAGGCGTTTGACCGCGTCCATCGTCTTGGGCAAAGTCGAGCTGTACGAGTAGACAGGTTGGTCATTCGGGACACGGTGGAGGATCGGATTCTTGCATTGCAAGAGCGCAAACAGACTCTTGCCGACGGAAGTTTGGGTGAAGGGAGTGCTAAGAAGATTGGACGTACGTTGACCCGAGATTTTCAAGTGGTGATTTTCATGCTAAACGCTTCTTAGGTCTGAGTGTTAAGGAGTTGGCGAACCTCTTTGGTCTGGATGCTCGCGGACGTGTTATGTGATGAGCAGGGATATGATACTTTTTCTGGTTTTGTTAATTCTGCAGCCTTTCGGCTGCTTCATTTTCTCTTACGCTTAGGGTCGTCGTGGATGGGCAGCTTACAATGTAGCGAGCGCTCTCCTGTCCACGATAGTAGTGAAGTCTTTGTAGATTGTACCATACATCCATTGTGCCTTGTTTATACAAAGTTATTACCGTTTTGGGACGTGATCCCTGCCTCATTTCTCCCTGTCATGTCCCTTTTCCGTCCTGTCGCCAACGCGTGCTTTAGGCGGGCTCTCTCTGTTTCACTTTCTCGTTCTCTGTCTCGACCAGCGCTGGTTTCGCAGCATCGATACTATGCCAAAAAGGCTACATCCACTGCAGAAAAATTCGTGCCGGGTTCTCAGCAGCCCTTGACTGACCCCGTCGCACAAGCGGAATACGCGAAATGCGAGGAAAAGATGAAGGCTGCCATAGATTGGTTCAGAAAGGACTGCGCGCAGGGAACCACGAGGGCGACAGGTCGGATAACACCGGCCTTGCTCAAGGATGTCCGAGTGGATGGTGAACCTTTGCAGAACATGGCGACTATCGGTGTTCGTGACGGGAGTATTCTGGTTGTCACCGTTTTCGAAGAATCTGTGAGTTTTAGTTGACTCGAACCGCTTTTTTCTTAATCAAGGGACCGCCTAGTAGACTCTGAAGGACGTTGAAGGCGCGTTATATGAAGCCAAACTACCTGGCATAACTCCCCAGCGCGTAGATGCGCGTACCATTCGCTTGCCTGTTCCCAAGTCAGTCTATTCCCCCGCGACTTTCACTTCTTGACACCTTATAACTGTGTAGGCCGACCGTGGACGCCAAAACTGAAATGGCCACAGGTGCTGGTCGGAAAGCCGAGGAGGCGCGCGTCCAATGCCGCAAGTTCCACCAGATTAGTGTCAAAAAGGGTAAATATGAGAAACGAAGCATAGAGCTAGAGACGGTACGCGTGCTATATTATCTCCGTGTTCCCGTCTAATGACAGCTGCTTTTCAGTTCCAGAAATTGTTGGACAAATACGTTGCTGAGATAGACAAGCTGCTAGTGGATACCAAGAAGACCCTTGGAATAGCACGATGATTCATCAATTAATGCTATAGCCCTCTTTTTTCTTCTTCAGTTTTGCCCAAGGTCACTATTCAACCGAACCCCCAAGTATATCACTGGCGCCATGTCGGCATGGAGGAACAAGATGCGCATTGTTCGTTCTTTCACCTGTCTCTTTTCGGAGAGAAACAAATGGACCTTCGCGTAACGTGACTGCAGTCAAATACCCTCCATTGTTTGGGTAAAAAGAGGGCAGCTTACCTTGTAATCTCTCTCTTCTCCATTCCCAGTATGGCTACCAACATTCCCCCGGTATGTCTCCTGTCCAAGACTACTCTTCGAGAATAGACTGGTCATTGTGGCGCAGGCCCAACCAATTCTAACCAACACGCATTCCAACGGAAAGTGAGTTATTGTTGAGCTACATGTTCGCCGCTTAGATCATTGATCTCCCTTGCAGTCCTCTCTTGGCCTGTCCGTACAAAAAATGCCAGCTTCCGCCTGATTCAAAAAGCCGTGTTCAGGTCCATATCAGAACCGCGCAGTACGCAACTCCCATTTTCGTCCTGACTTTCTACGTCTGATGTCGATTCTAAGTGCTCTTGATGAACTATATCCTTGCCCCGAGCCAGGATGTCACAAATCCTATCTCTCGCCCGCCGATATCCTTCAGCATAGGATGGCCCGACATCCTCGCAACCACATCTGCCCAAAATATCTCTGTCAGGCTCTGTGCACTCAAACACATCTGGAATTCCATGCCCACGACGATAAGGTGAAGAGTAACGCCTCGAAGCACATGACTCAGCCATACCAGTCAGTTCAAAAGGCCGCTCCAAAGTGGCGCAGCGGCGAAGACCAAAGAGTCCAATCTCAAGAGTATAAGGGCGGGAATATGAGTGGGATATATATGAATTATCAGCTTGAAAAGCCCCCCAAGGTCCCAAAGCTAGATAAAGCACCGCGCAGGATTGAACACAAGAAGCATGTCGCGAGAGGGTGTTCTGGGGAGGAGTACGAGCTGGTGAGGACCTTGGATAGCGATTATGCTTTCGGTCCGAGTCCCAGGCCATCTCATAGCCATCCGCGTCCTCAGAGCAGCCGAAGCGTGGTGCGGTCGCAACGAAGGGATGCATCGGTATCCAATCCGATGGATGCCTTGGACAGAGACTTTTTCAGTCATGCGCTCGGAGCGAGTCCAAGGCCATCTCATAATCATTCACGTCCGACCCAGACCACCAGAGATGGAGCCCCTTCGCAAAGAAAGGACTCTTGCGTGGGCGATTCTATGAATGCCTTGGATAGAGCTTTCTTCGCTCATGTTCTTGCGGATCCTCCGACTTATGCCCCGCCGATGTCGTACACCACGACGCCGTCGTCGAGTTATGCGTCACAACCTCAGGGGTCAGGTTACGCGCATACGCCAAGTTATCAAGGCGCGCTACAGCCAACCTACACGACGACATATGGAAGGAATCGTACTCTGATTCTCAATGGGAGCCCACCAGGTCATCTCATCAGTATCCTGGCCAGTACTACAGGTCTTGATGCGTAACATTTCTTGTGTTTGTGTGAAGTGTACCATGAATTGAATGTGTATCTATGTTATTTTCGATTCCTTCGCGATTTGTTGTTGGAGACCGCTCAAATGAGGTGATTTGATTTGATGCATCTCATATTCGAGGAACCTTGCGTGGAATTCGTGACCATTAACTTATGTACACAGGACGTATATTAGTGGATTGACACGACAACAAGAGCTCAGATAGCGATAGATGCAAACAAACAATATGGAAGAAGCGAGAAAAACTTGAAAGTTGATGACATGCGACATTGTCGGGAGTGAGAGGAAATGAGTGTTCGTAGTGTATGTGGGTAGAGAATTTATGGTAAGTTAAACATAATATATCGTGAAGGGCGTACGAGTAAAATCACTCGGCGTGGTAGTACTGGGGCATCCATAGGGAAGCGATACCAGGTGGCTGATAATATTCAAACTCGCTGGGAGCGGGGTCTCCAGGCTCGTAGCCGTTGAGGGAGTTGAACTGGAGAGCCGAAATCATATCCTAGAGAAGTCGTTAGAACTCGAAGAACACAACATGGAATAAGTAAAGGACGTACTAGGTCCTCGCCAGGAACAAGGTCGAAGTGAGTAGAGAGTTCAGGCTTCGTCGCAGGCTCGTTGTAATCTTGGTAAAGGAGGCCCGGGGGGACGAGGCGGTCGTCCTCGCTAGTGGAATATTCCACAACCTGACTCATGTACAGCAGCCCATCCTGGCGGAAAGGAACAACAGGTGTGAATGCCTCATCGGTGTACGTGCTCATGGGCGAGTCTGCATCCGTGTACGACATCTCGGGGGAGTCAAGGAAAGAGGTAGTAGAGGAAGGCGAAGTAGGAGTAGAAGGGGAGTCGCAAGTGTCCTCGGTAACAGGAATAACGGACGGTGTGTGTACCACCGCCTCGTTCTCGTCGAGCTCGAAGAGATGGTCATTCTTTGGACTCCAGTCATGCGCAACATTGATACTATACTCCGACGCTTGCTCCTCCCATTTCGACCGTGCCCCCTTTTCATAATGGTAATGAGGAAAGCGGCGTCGAAACAAAGCGTCGTCGGCGCGGTACACGTCATAAAATGGCTTTTGCTCATCGGCAGACAAAGCCTTCCAGTCTGCGCCGTACGCCTTGGAAAGACTTTGCTGCTGATCACCACGTCCGTGGTCTTGGGCTCCACGACACGCACGATAGAGTAGCCACGCGTTATTGGGGCGGTTGGGAACATAGCCGCCGGGGAGGCGCTCGACTCTGGTGGGCGCGGATGCGGGCTTGATTTTGACACAGGTGATTGGAGGTGATGTCGAATTAGTGGTTGGATCGGACGTCCTGGCTCCATCGGAAGTTGTGACGGTCATCATAGGCGACGCGGGGGATGAGCGGGTAGGATGAGGGATGTGAGACGTAGGCGCTGCCGGGGTCCTAGATCTCCTGGTTGGTGGCATAATCGTAATAGTTCGTTAAGGGAAAGCGCGACACAGTTGCGGCAGTCGGAATGAGAGATGTGCGTGGTGGAAGAGAGAGTGAAGGAGTCAGACAATGCGCGGTGGCAGACTTTATGGCGCCGCCAAAGATATCTCCCTTTGGTCCACAGAGCAAATGGTGATCAGGGTTATAAGCCATTGTCGACCCAATTGGGTATTAAACTGAGGCATTGTTAGCCATAATAAGTAGTTCTTGCCTCGCGGACAGCACGACGTGATTTTAAGAGGGAATTTCAAATTGGATAGTGGACCACCGTAAGACAGTGAAGGTGTGGCGTATAGTCGCAAATCAAGGGCCGTAGCATAGTAGTCGACGCAGAAGCAGAGTAGCTGTAAGGATAGATTCGATTACCAGAGTCTAGTATTCGTCGAAAGCAGCCTATGTAGAGGCTCCACGAAGGCTGCTCTTGAAAGTGTCCCCGAATTCCAGCATCGCTTTGAAGACCAAGATTCGTATCGTTTAATAGGAGCTTCCTCCAGGCATGAGCCACTCGGCACTCTGAATGTCGTTGAGGCCACACAAGCCATATACCGGTTGATGGTGTCGGGACAAGTCCCATTATGGTAAAGCAGCACTTTGCATCATACCATCAATATCTTCAAAACCATGACCTTCTGCAACACTCGAATTCCACGCTATTTACTAACACTCTGTTAGTTCAACTATGTCCCGAAGCTCTTTTCTCCCCTCTAGCCACTGCATAATTACTATCATGTTCCTTGAGGCATTTTCTCCTGGGCCGAATCCGCCAGAAGCGAGAAGAATCGGGCCTTATGCTAAATCTGGCATACAATGGGAGCTTCGTCCCGTGTCACGTCCACCACAAGCTCGGGCCTGTCCCGGGCTCATTGTTCTCGCTTTGATTAGGTTGTGGACCCCCACCTGCTTCCGGGAGGCTATAAGCTCGCCTGGCTCTCAAGCTCCAATTCCGTCTCCTTCGCAATGCCTGCTTTCAAAAACCCCAAGTCGCTGCCTGTCCTCCTCCCCAGCGCCACTAAAGAAAATCTCAAGGGCCTCCGGTCTCCGAAAAGTCCTCTACCACTGGACGTCCCCAAAAAGCTCACGCGCCATTCCACGCGTCCGTGCCGGTGTGGGCGGAATCCTCTCGGATGTACATGGTGCATCTACTATCCCGAGCAAACGATAGTGGCTATCCACGATCGCGACAAGTTCGACCTATCGCGGGCCCAAGTCACGCGCGACTTGTACGTCCCTCCCTGCATTCTTCACGCGTCCCCATTTTATCTTATTCCTCTTCCTTAGGATCAGAGGAATGTTGAACCAGGCTCAGGTCCGTTTCTCCGACCGCTTAATAGCGCCGAGTCCCGTACCATTGAATACTGCGCAGACAGACTCGTTTGGAGTATGCGTTGAATATGCGCGCTCTTTGGAGAGTCCGACGTTCACGTTCATCAAAAGATTTGCGTCGCCGAAGGGAAAGGGCGTGATTTCAAGGCGTTCTTGATGCAGGAAGCGTGGATTGAGGCGGGGAGCGTTAAGGCAGATTGCGTTACGTGTGCGGCGTGCAAGGCTGAGGTACACTTGGGCTTGGGTATAACCCCAGGCTTGGGTTGCGCATCGCGATGGGTGCAGAGAGATTGATAACCGCATCGTCGCTTCGTGGATTGAAGTATGGGAAATCGAGACGAGTATCTCCCTTTTGAAGCGCAGGAGGTAGCGTGCTAGGGTCCGTATTTATTTGATTTCATTGGGACTTGGTTTGCTATCGCTTTCAGCATAAATATTGCATCACATCACTAGGCTCCGCGGATGATTGTCATTGGTTTGGAGTCAGACAAGACTGGTCGAGTAGTTTCTGAGGGAGAGTAACGATGCACTCTTGTGGTAATACTGATTGGATTCTCACCCCAACGGGTGGCCGGTTTCGGTATTCCTTCTTGAATTTGTTCCCGAGAAAGTTGACTCTAAAGAGGCTGACTCGAGTGACTCCCTCCTGACGCCAAGTGACTCTCTCTTGACAGATCGCCTCGTGGGACAAGTACTTATAACGGATGACTTCAGGAGTAATATTTAGATCCTCGACTTCACACCAAAACATGCCTCTCACAAACGACGACTACGTATTCTTCTGGAAGCCCACTGAACCGCAGTAAGTCCAATCGGCACTCCTACGCTTCGCTAAACTTAATGCATACAGTGGTTGGGCGTCCCAATGGTACCATCACCATTCACAGTGCAGGTAGAGGGCTTTGGCGACATTACATTCGCAACCGCAGAGCACTGGATGATGTTTCAAAAAGCTGTCCTCTTCAACGACGCGGGCGTTGCCCTGAAGTCATCGAGATGATTGAAACATCACGCGGAGACCTCGCGCAGGTGAAGGCGCTCGGGAGGAAGGTGGCCAACTTTGACGAGGAGACGTGGAATCAGAACCGGAGCCAGATTGTGCTCGAGGGCAGTCTGCACAAGTTTCAACAAAACGAGGAGCTGAGGGAAACCTTGTTGGCGACAGGAACGAAGAAGCTTGTTGAGGCGAGTCCTCGAGATAGAATATGGGGAGTTGGGTATGGGCATAAGAACGCGCTAAAGATGAAGCAACAATGGGGACTGAATCTCTTGGGAAAGGCGCTGGAAGAAGCAAGGGAGAAGCTAAAAGCAGAGGCGTCGAGTGATAACTAAAATAGCTCCGATTCTTGTCTATTTAAAGATTGAAGTTCCCAAGATATCATTGACCTCAACAATGAATGCGTATGCGAGTAAGTACTGTTTGTTAATGCACGTGCGGTGGGTGTATGTGTAAGTATGTATGCTAGATGTGAGCAGAAAGAGAGTCGAAAGAGGTACAACAAGTAAGATGGTAGAACCAGAACATGATAAAATACTACAAAAACGCCCCAAAATAGGGTATAACATCAAGGCAGGACACTGGAGAAAACACGTTAACACAGTTATGTCACGTCAGTTAAGACCTGACGTCCACATATCCAGCTTCCCCGCCCAATACGAAGACAACATCGTCTTCCTCCTCATCTTCTTCCTTGCCATCCTCGTGTTCGTGTTCGAGAGAAGTGTCGCCAGGCGTCACCGGAGACGCCGCCATCTCACTGGAGGTCTTCGTACTCGACGATCCGTTGTCCTTGACCTCCGGTGGAAGAACATATCGCTCCCAGTCATACATCCTCACGGACTCCCGTGAAGGATGCATCTCAACAGCCGAGGACAGTTCCAAAACCTCCCGCACCAAATCGACGTTTTCCCCGCCAGTCAGCTGTTTGACGCGATTGAACGTCGCCAATAGCGAAATCGATATCCACCCTTCGGAATCCATCTATGATAAAGATGATGAGCACGGTGGTGGGAGGCCAGAAATAAACTAACCCTTTTGCGTAAGAACAAATCCTGCGCCATGTTCTGCATGCTAAGATAATACTCAACCTGGCCCAAGACATAATACCTGGTGGCATCTAATGGAAACGAAAGCTGAGTTATGGGCGTCGGTAAGGGTGGCATATTTGGGTTCTGGGGTGAGACCCCGTTCGAATGGTGTATGGCCGGCATCGCGACAGGGCTCTCTTCCTGTGGCGGCGGGGCTCGATAGCTTCCAACTTCATAGTCATAGTAGCCCGTGGGGAATTGAGGTGGCGCATACATATGGCCACCATAGTACGCCTCCCCGTACCTCATACCTTCTGCAGCAGCAAACTGCGGCGCGTAATGATGCTGTTGGGGAGAATACGTGCCGTTTCCATGATGGTAGCCGCCACCACGTACGCCCCTGCCACGCCCAAATCCTCTCCCTCTCCCGCCACGACGCTCGTACCCTCCACGGTCGCTGTAACCGCCATAATATCCTCTTTTTCCCCTTATAGGGAAGAATGACCTCTCTTGAGGACTCCCGCTGTGGATACTCACAGAGCTAAGGGGCTCCTCTCGCTTATCATCGTGTCCCCACATCTCAGGATTGACTATATCTTGCGTCTCCTGATCCCTCTCCCGTTCACGCTCACGCTGCCTTCTTCCTTGTTCCTCTTGCGTTAAGCTGACAGCGTAGCCACTCCCACTAACCGCGCCAAACCCGTAACCGAAATCTCGCACCCTAAGTTCAGCATCCTCTTCTGCATTCGGATCGTAAGGAGGAATCTCATTCCTCGTAGAGCTCATAGACAAGGTTGGTTGATGTTGAGCATAATGAGTGGGATGCATCGGAGGCTGGTAGACGGATGCATGATTTTCGACCTCTTCTCGTCCGTTAGGAATATAGTTACTGAAAGGTGGGGGCGCAGGAAAATATTGAGGAATATGCAAGGGAGCGAGAGGTGGGTGTTGTGGAGCAGGCGAATGAGGAGAACCATTGGGATACATTTGCAGCGCTTCCTTCTCCTGCGTGTCGCCCATCTCGCGGCCGTCGGCGGTGTTTGTCGTCCCAAACTCCCATTTTGGTGTGGATTCCGTAAGGTCTATTACGACGGGTTCCTTCCGTTTGGTATCTGATATACCAATTGAGAACCCACTGAACGTTTTTTCGACGTCTGAGACAGCAGTAGTGCTTGGGGGTGCGGGACTCGGAGCCTTACTACTTCCCGGTAAGCCAATGCTCCCAAAAATCACCTTTCTCCGATTCTCGCCCTCCGTTTCGAGCCCGCGCTCAAGCGCAGGGCCAGCAACAGCGTCAGAGTCTTCAGGCCTTGGAGGCTTAACTGCTGATGAAGAGCCAGAGGATACAGGTGGATGTGTAACAGTGTTCCCATTCATGACGGTCGGCTGATGAGATGCCGGTGTAAATTCGGCGCGAGAATGCGAATGAAATGGCGGGGGTTGTGCGTAGGGATAAGCAACATATTCTGGAGTATGACTACCGGAGCCGGAAGGGCCATAACCATTCCAGTACATGTACGGCTGGTTGGATTGATTGTAATCGAACTGATGAGGATGAGGATGGGGATACATCGGATAAGGAGACGGCAGAGGCATGTGTTGATGATGTGGGGGTGTTTGGCCTGGATGATGACCGTGTAGATACATCGGAGCCAGAGGAGCAGCATAGTAAGGAGAAGAATGTACAGATCGTGGCGGGAACGAGAAAGACGGGTCATATTGCTGTGACGGTAATGGTTGAGAATGTATGTGAGGTGAATTGATTTGGGATGTATGTCCGGTGTTGTAGACAGCCTCATTATCATCGGGTAAGCGTCTGCCGCGCGGCACTCTCGGACTCGATGTTCGGCTTTGGACACGCGAATTCGCCCGGCTTTGGCGCTGGGAACCAGACGTTGAGCCACCAGGGGTATTTCGTGGCTGGCGCGATAAAGAGTGCGAATGGGACGGATTTCGCGAGTGAGAATTGGTTTGAGGACGATGTTGGGCGTCGAGAGCGGCTTGCATCTCTTCTGGTGGAATCGGCACCCATTTTTTTTCGTCTAAATATCATGAGAAACGATCATCGGGCAAGACAAAGACGCACTCTTTCGCGGCGGCGTTCCAGTTTGAGATGCAGGAGCCGGCGTCGTCGCCACAGATGGTGTCGATATTGATTTTCCAACCGCAGGCCAGCTTTCAGTGTCGTTTAAAGGAACTGCAGGCCGATGGGGCATCCGCACAACGAAAGGGTCATCGTCATCAATTATTGAGCCATTCAGCGAATTTTGAGACGTGCAAGGTATCGATGAGCGGGTAGCAGTTGTTTGACGACCATTCAAGTGGTCCTTGCGAATATCCCAGATCGTTTTCGCGTCATTAGAGGCCGCGTCAACAGGCGGCGATGGCGGTCTGGAGACGAGAATCGTGGATGAGCTGGGCGCGGTGACCGTCAATGGCACCTTTGAGAGCGGCGGCGAGACGCTGCTGGCCGTCGCCGTGGTCGTTGTGGCGTTACTCGTCGATGTTCGCTGGACATCATTTGGCGCCCGAGCGGTGATATTTTTCTTGGCAAGATCTGCGTATGACAACCGCGAGGGAGCCGCCATCGATGTCAAGGAGGTCGCAGTACCGTAGCCTGCTGTACACAACGGCGATGTGAGAGTAAAAGGGAAACGAAATCGACGGATTGAGTGTGGAATGAAGTCGATCTATTTGACCCTATTACTTTCTCAGGCCACTACCCCGGCGGGCAACCCCGCTCGAACTGCCTGCCTGTCTCCGTCTCAATTTCTTCGATCCGCTATGACTAGCGGGCGGTAAATCAATCATTTCAGTAGAACATACGCGTAACTGTAACCAAAAAAGCAAAGTTGCCTCAAGCAAAACACCAAGGGACTAAATATATGCTTCTCGTGTGATTGCAACGATCATTCAAACGGCGCCATAAGGAGGAGGCTGTGCGGGTTGCGCACGTTCAGTGATAACGGGCTCATAAACACCCTGTCCGATATCTAACTACAGTCAGCCTTCTGAAGACGACTAACGAGTACAACGTACAGATGTATCCTCCCCGACCATAGCGTTCTTCAGCCTTCATCTTTCTGTAAATAACCAGAAAGCATGCTATGTCGTATGTTAGTTGGTTCCCAATAGACGGATAAACACCAACAATGTGTCCAGGAAGTAACCCAATCCTAGACATGACTGTGAAACGCGAGATACACAGGGAACTGCCGGAACTCACAAACACAACAGGATGTTGATGAGAAGATCACAACTGCAGCATCCCGAAATGAAGAGCGCGGCCACAGGAGGACAGAATATAGCGACCTAAGAACAGCATTTGGCAACATTTAGATCCTAGATTGTTCACCGAGTGCAGGGAGCCTACGATGATAAGTAGAAAGTCAGAGCCTTTCACCATGCTGGCCTTAAGGGATGCACGAATGAGGGGAGGAAGGCAAGAAGGAGAGGACAAGAATCTATATATGGCACGTGTCGATCAGTCGCGTCACGTCAACGGAGCGCTTGTCATCGACTCGCGGGATGTCCTCAACGCCCGTCGTTGATTGACCGACCAGCCATGTCCGAAACGTTACCAGCTAGTATTATTGGAGAGTATAACGGTAGTAGTTTTGAAGGGAAAGTGTAGGATACAGTAGATCAAAGGTACATATACGTCGCCAATATCGAATAAAGATCAGTGGAACATTACAAGATGTTCGTTTCAGCGAGCGTCTTGACAAGAAGTAGTTCTTGTACTTGGCGGATCATCAGCTAGCGAACATACGCGAGGAAGGCCGACGACTTACTTTGTGTGATAACTATAGCAGTAGAAGTGGTGTCCTGTACGGGAATTCAGATGTGGAGGCATTGAGCGGATATATAACGTACAACAGCGGTCGTGAGATGGGTATGAACCTTTCGCTTTTTCGGCGTACACTGGTTGTGGAGGGCGGTGAATACATCCAATAAATCTAACGGACTGTCAGAATGGAACGCATAATCAAAAAGACGGGGTGACTAGCATTTAGCAACATGTTCAGTGTCGTTGGGCTTGTCCTTGTAATTCGGCACATATCGATTGAATTGGATACCAGATTTCAGGTGGGAAGCCAAAATGTCCATCTTGTTGAGGAACAGAATGAGGTCGACGCTCGCAAGTAGTTTGTTACTGCAGATCATTTTCCATAGCTTGAAGGAATCCGCCTATCGAAACGTCAACAAATGCAATGGCTTATAGGCATGAAGTACTCGCAAGTCTGTTGACGCTGATATCCTCCGCCAAAACCTGGTTGAAGGCTGCGAGAAAACTCTGAGCCAACGGACAGCGCCTATGAACGAGCGGTACTGACCAGATATAGGTGCCAGAAAAATGATGGCCGTGACTAAAGACATTAGTTAGTATACTTGCTGCACGTTGGGCGTCGGCGAACTTACCATCATCAAAAAACTGCGCCCATTTCACTGAACAAGACGTCAGCCATCTGATTACACTTGGAACGAATATCGCATACCTCGCTGGCTGCGACTACCTCCAACATCATAGATAATCCATTGTCGTCCGTGATGATCAGATGCTGAAATTTGCAGTCGACCTGCGTATTCATAAAAGATCAGAAGCCCAAGTAGCCGACTCACTAGAATCCATCGGAATTCTATGTTCCTCAGGCCCGATCGTCCTGACCTTCCGATGGAGCAGAACGTCAGTTGCATGCGTTAGCATCAATGAAAAGGCTGACCCTCGCACGTAAATATCCTCTTAAAGACGATCAGCAGCGTGCACAAAGACGCAGCGAGAGTGAAAGACGTACTCGAAGTCGGGATGTAGTTCTCCTCTGTTATCCGTTTGATATCATCCAGAAAACTGTGGGGTAATAAGATCGTGTCAGAACAAATTGGTACCCCCTATTGAGATACGCACAATCCCGGTTGATGCTTCAACGAGATAGCCCTATCTGCCAAAGTCGCCTGCACCTCTTTATCCGACCACAGAGTGGCAATGTCATCTGCACACGCCTGGAGGATTCGACGATTTGATTCATCCTCCTCCTTGGCCGCGCGCTCCGGTGATACGTTGTTAGCCTGGCGTCGAAGCCGTATAAAGTTCTTCCACCCAGTGCCGGAACGTATTTGCACCTCTGAGGCTTTCTCGGGATGATACCGCCCCATGTCCCCCAGCTCCGAATCGGCAATGACAGGTAGCAGCATTGACCCAGATATTCGCTTTGTTAGAGAGTCTTCGACCTCCTTCAACGGACGGAGACTAAAGCGTATTCGTTTAATGACATCGGAATCGGGAAGGGGGCTCATAGGTCGCTCGGAACTCGATGATAGCAGATCAAGTATGAAGTTGACGGATCGGATTAGGTTAAGGTGAATTATGGGGCGCCAAAGCTCGGCCTGGTATGGTTGAGTTCCGAGTTGACAAAAGATAACGCCACAACCTCACCTCGGCCTGGAATGTCTTGGGCGCAAAGCGAAGATAGAAATTCTTTAAAACCGTGGATTTGCCCGACTCTGCTTGACCTGGGAGAGAAATGAGAAGAATGAACCCAAGAATAAAGGGTACACACCTAGCAAGAGTAGCTTGACACCAGCTTGTTTTTTCCTCTGCTCCTTCTCGGAAGTAATGGCTCGATCTATGGCCTCGCTGACCTTTTTCGCCTCTGCCTCCTTCTGCAAACGAGCGAGGCGAGCTTCCTCGCTGGCGTCTGGCGCAGTCGGGGGTGGCCACGACATATCAGTCGACGCGCGACCAACAGTGATGACGGGCATCGAATGGAAGGAAGAAAAACTAAAATTAAGACCACTTTCTCAAATGGCCTTAAACATGATCGACCAGGAGTTCAATTTCAAATGAGACCTACACTCAGTGGATTCGGCACATCCCCAGCCTGGATCCTCATCCGGACCGATGGAGTGCTCGAGTTCACAATACACAATGTAAATGTGCTTTCAATTACTGACAGCGCGGATACCAACCCGTCATTTATTGCAGCAGGCTGGCAGATTCATTGCTGCATGCCTTAAGAAATGTCCCGCCCGTGAGTACACAACGTACGGGAAATCCCAGAGACGGGCAGCGCGGGAACATATGTACTTCCGGTGGCGGATATGGCAGGAATGCGTCAAGTTAGACCCACCGTTGCCATCCACGTACTCAATTCGTTGCACTGTAGCTCGCGAACCTGCAGGTATGTTTGCCGGTGCATCGGAAGAATTGCGCTCTATCCTGCGGACGATTTGGAACGATGCTTGGATGTTGTGTTCAATTATGTAGACAATGAGCCGCCTACTTGCTGATCAGAGGTGAGGGGAGGTGAGTTCGACTTTCAACATACCCAGCTATCATTCGGGATCAAAGCGAGCCTTCATCATGCTCCAGAATTCCGGACTATGTAGTCTAAAAGGTATCGTATTACTGCTTACATTCTCAGAACGTTCTACTGAGTTCGTCGTAGATCACAAAGATTATCGCACTGCTCGGAACAGACCGCGCAATCGTGATCCCACACCCAGCATAGAGCCCCCGAATGCCCTGCGCTCGATACATCTCTCTAAACGTGCCAGCAAACGTCACCTTCCCCAGCCGATCTGGACGAAGCTCGGACGCCGTCTGCATCGCGGATTTCACCGTGTCTGCGGGAAACAGCGCGATATTAAACGCCGCGCCCGCGCATGCGCCCGACACCGCTGATTCCCATGGCTTCAACGACCGTGGGTGCTCTCTTCGCGAAGGAGAAAAGTAGCCACGGCTTCCTTTGTCCCGAACCACGCGGCTGTCCCTCCCGTTTCTCGAATGAATGTACCAGTATGACCCAGCCAGAGACCGCGGAAGCCAGTGTCCCGAATGATAGACGTCAACACGGAAATGGGGCCCGGGAGCTTTGAACCGTGTGTAGCTGAGAGCATCTGGACTTGCATTTTGCACTTGACGAGTTCAATGGGCGTGAGAAGGAACGAGGTCACAGCACCAGATCCAGCAGCGGCCAAGCATAGATAGGGCAGGGGTAATGGACTGGAAGGTGTCGACGCGTGGAGGTGTTTCCGGATGACATTTTGGAATTCGCGGTAAGTGAGAAATAGACTCGCGTTTTCTGCCATGGCACCCACTATCGGAGCAGGGAGTCCCTACATAGAGCTGTTAGATAACGCGATGTCGAGGAATGGGGGCAGCATACGCGATACAATCCCTTCACTCCCTCTTTCCGCCACGTCTGCGAGAGGCAATCCAGTGGGCCACTAAATCGTGCCGAAGCATCGAGAACCTGGGATTGTAAACGGACTTTTGTCAAGTCAAACGGATGCTCGAAGATTTTGGACACCATTCCCGCCGTCTGGCATTAATTCGTCAAATTATTGAACTATGAGCAATGATGAAGACTGACGCTACCAAACGCAATGTCCTTGAGTGCGAGAACAGCAGAGGATGCGGCTGGCATCGTCTCCGTTGGGACATCCATGACTTTCTGATGAGAGTGGATGCTAAGTGAATAGCAGCTGTGGACAGAGGTCGTGGTTCGTCATACAGATTGCTTTCGGAATGAATGAAAAATTTGGAATGCCGGACCGAACGCCGATCGGCCATCTTCGGTTCTTGTAGTTCTACACAAGTTTTCTCAATTCTCCCTCAGCAGTTATATTCCAGATCGTAAGCAGCGCAGTATACATAATTTCCAATCAATTCAAAGAGTTTACGAGATGATCAGGTATGCGAGAAATCCGAAGTCGGCGAGGATGACGCTGGGAAGCAATAGAGTGCACAATTTGTGGCGAATCAGAAACTTCCTGGAGCTTGGTAGGCGATGAAGACACCTGAGATCTACAGCCTGTTAATGGTTGAATCGAGCTTGGCAAGTCGACAGATTCACCTTGATATCGGCGGAGACTTGAAAAGGTATCGACGACAAGAATGCAGCACGAAGAAAAGACTCTTCAATTCATGACGCATATGAGCATGACATGAAAAGAAAGGCAAGACTTTACCATCAGGAAAGACGCGAGGGATTGAAAGCAATGAACCCAGGCATAACCGAGAAAAGACAGTAAACGAAAGACGACGGCTTGGTCTAGATAGTTCAGAGATTCAGGTTCCACTACCATTGCATTCAGAACATCTCGAAAGTAAAATGCGAAACAAATTTACCTCGCATAGCGATCTCCAAAATTCTGAACAAACCGGCTTTCAACCAGTTTGTCTGTGGACTGAGGCCTTGATGAAGTTCGACTATAGACTCGTTGATCTTCTTGAATTCGTTTTGCGTATCCAGACTGAGTTGCGCCAAGGTATCAACCAACTGAGCTGCAGAACGAGTTGCATTGATTTGTAGTTGCGAAAGCTCCAAACTATGCGCGGTGGATGCCTCTAGAGTCTTGATCGCGTCACCACTGGTTTCCGTTAGTCGTGTTATTGACTGCAAGGTTGCGGGCATCAGTACTCGTGCATATGAAACAGATGAAGTGATCCACGAGACCCATTTGAGCGAAGCTCTGTCCAAGGGCATTCCACCGACGACCGGCTTCTTTCTGTTGTGAAGATGGAAGTTCGTGGTCAGCAGGTTGTGTGAAAGAGGATACACTTGCCACCATCTCTAAATTGAGTTCCATCTCGCGACCAGCAGATGAGAAGACGGTATCTATTTCCGCGGAAACGGAACGCGAAAACATGACGACAGCATCGTCGAGTGACCTTGCGTACTGGTTACATCGTCAATCTGTGGTGTGTAGATCACTTCGTTGTAACGAGTACTCACTTGGCCTGATGCACCGCTGAAGACAGCATCAATCTACGAATAAGCGCTCAATGATTGTCAGTAAATCAGTGGAGGAAGATACTTGGGAAAGTATATGCGCCAGGATATCATCGTTCTGTAGTCTAGTATCACGAACCAATGCAAGGACTTCGGATGTTATCTTGGAGTAGATGAATGGAGACAAAATGAAGACGAAACCTGTTACCCTACAATTTGTCTTTCCTTGTCCAGATCTGTGGCAATATTTCTGGAGAGGGATTCGAAGGTATCGGTCAAAATATGCAATTTAGATGTCACGTCGTCCATGGTCTAGAATGAAAATAAGCGGGGACGACAAAGCATATATGCAAGCTGACGTTTAGGTGAGCTTTAAGTGCAACAAAGTGCTGCTCGGTGTCCTTTTCGCGAGTGGTCAAGAATCTGAGAAAGGTGATCTTTTCTCGGGTAATGTTCCGATATATATCGCGTGCCGTGTCTGACGCTGACGGTAAGATGCTCGTTGACAGGACGGCAGCGAAGAAAGGTCACCAATGTCATGCCACCGCCTAAACGAGAAGCAAAGTTGAGCTACACAACGCCACTATTAGTATCAGGAACTTCCAGTATGGAAAGCTTCTCCGACTCACGGACGTCCCTTAAGTAGCCCGAATAACTCGACCAAAATTGTGCGCTGCGAGATAGAGCCCTATGAGAAGTTAATCGATCGTGCAGAGTTTCCAAGTAACATTGCGGACTCCACGCAATTGCCTTGATCCCTCCGGTTCGAACTGTCTGCGTTAACAGCGTATTGGGAGCATTCCAGAGGAGGCGAGAGGTGCTGCGCTGTCCCGAGCTCGCAAAGGGTCATGGAAATGGCGGCTATGAAAGGGCGCTGATGAGAAGCTAATTCACAATCGCGTCAGGTTTACTCACCGCTGACTCTTTCGTCTTGATCCATGTCTAGATCACTGCATCGTACTCGAATCGACGCTGCGGCGTGGCGGAAGCAGTCCGACCGGCGTGCAGTTTCTTGTAACATGTCTAACTCTGGTACGTCAAGAGGCGTAGCGTTCACACTATATTGCACTCACCCGAATTTTGCAGGAGGCTTGCCAATTCGTCGTAGGACATGTTGTCCTCAGGTGGTGCCCCAACCTGAATCGCGCTATCTCTGACAGCAGCTGCAGGCTTTCGTGGCCACAAAAGCGACATAGATGACGGGAATAGCGACGCGAAAATAACAATTTTCAGGATCATGATGGTGGAAGAGACGCGACTGATCAGTTCCCACGACCGCGTCATGATCAACAAACTTAAAGCAGCGACTGGAACAATCTTAAATAAATTCAATAAAATACATAAGCAGCCACAGCTACGACCACTAAGAAGAACGCAAGGATGTGGAATACATATGCTACTGGCGAGGATGTGCCGGATCATCGTACGCCGGTGGTGCAGCTGAATCAGCGAGTTCGCCGCGCTGAATCCTGTCATGTAAGAGTCTGACGAGCTCTTCAGTAGGTATATCCCTACTATCTGACCGCGAATGAACCATTGGATCAGAGAGTGTACTAGGTACATCGGATCGTGAACCAGTTGATGAAGGTTCCCCCCATGTCAGCTGGTTCGGGGCATTTAGTCGACTCTTCTCGTTGTGAGTCGCCAGTGCCTTCGCTGTTACCGGAATTGCAAAGTTCTGGACGTTGCCATTGATAGGCGCAGTTGTAGATGTCCTCATGGGCATAGTGAAGGGCTCAGGCGGTGTGATGTCGTCGACGAAGAAACTATTGTCGTAGGCCTCCTTTCGCTTGTGTTGGCGTCTGCGAACTACGAAAACTATCGCAACGAGTATGCCGATGAGTGCTAATGCACCAACGACGCTGCCCGCAATGATACCAGCCATGTTTGGTGAGTCATCATCGTCGTTTCCACCATCTTCGCCGACTCCATCGTCGCTGTTATCGGATGTTACCTGAGGGTCAGGCAACACCATTGCATTCAGCAATGCGTGGATTGCCAACGTCTGATTCGCGACAGAGTAGTTAGACGACGGGGGTCCTTGCCAGGAAGCGCCATAGATGTTGGTGCCAGACGTTGTGGTTTGGTCAATGACAGCATTGTACTGTTCAGACTGAGTCAGTCTGCGTTAAGTGCAGGTCCGAGTCTGACCTGCACACTGAGATATCTTTTCGCATAATTTCTTAGCGCAGAAGCAGTGGTATTCCGTCGAAACAATGTTCCCAATCCATGCACTATGGATCCACTGCCTTGTCCGTCTCCTATATCTGCAAAGTGTGAGCAGCAGAAGGGCAGGTACGAAGAATCACATACTGATAACGCCATCAGTAGCGTTACACATTGTGTTGGTGGTCAGGGTATTTTGAACAGCGGTTTTCCGCCTAGAAAAGTACAATCAGCAAAACAATATAGTATCTTATGAAACACGTACAGGTCCCAAATTGACTGTGATGCTAGTTCAGTGGTAGGCGAAAGGATCGCTAGTCCCTCAATGAACGTGGCTGCGTGGTCTGCTCGAAAATTCCGCCGCCAAAGCGATCAACTGTGCACGAGTCGCTGGCGTTTCCCGAAATTGCGGCTCGCCCGTTACCATTGCTATTGATCAAGAGATTCGAAATCATAAACTCTCCTGATTCTTGTGCAGCTGTCAAATAGGAAGTGTTGCTGGGCTGGGCTTCTGCCAACAAAGCGGAGAGCCTAGTACATGTGTCACGCTCTCTCGGCACAAAAGAGTGTAAAGTGAAACATACACGAAGAACATGCTGGAACATCGACCGAGACAATCAGAGAGAGGCGCATGAGGTGAGAAGATACTGCCTACCCAGTAGCAAAACCGAAGATTGTGACGTCTGTTGAGCTTGTGCTCTGTAGATTTGATATCAAGACCCAGAATATTTGAAGGCCGGAATGAAAAGTACCCAAAAAGTTCCACCAGCCATGCTTGCTGAAGAGGAAAGTCAGCGCGAAAAAAAAATTCTATATACGATAGATCTGACCATCTCCGCAGGTTTTGGCGAGGTCGAAGGATTTTGCACTCATGATTCCAGCAGAAGCCTGGTCGCTTGAAATCGTGTAGTACCGACCCACGTTCCAAGACCTGATAGCCAAGTCGAGCATGCTTTGTTCTTCGTACGTGGCGTAAGCGAGCATGGCCCAGTAACCGTAATCTCTACGGAAGAATCGTGAGCGGGAACAGCGGCAAGAGTGAATGGACACATTACACTAGACCGCTCGTCTGAACAAACATTGGTTGAATATAGAATTGAGCAGCAAAGAACGAGAACTTACGCTAACGAAGCGTGAGATAATGATGCTCAGATGAATAGAATAACGCACAACGTGGCCCCAAAGTCGAAGCTGTCCGACTCGAAGTACTCCGTCACAATATCCTTGTATTTGGTTTGATTCGTGAAACGGTCGAACTCTGCTGCCTGGGTATAGAAGAAGCCAGAAGCTTTTGACTTGTCAGCGCATTTTGCGTGACACAAGCTGGTAATACACACACCAAACTCTCCATCCTCTAGCTCACTCAACACTTTATCGATCGCTGCGCTTGTGAGAGAAATGCGGTCGTCTTGGGACGCTGTTATGTTGGACTCCTAAACTCCACGTCAGATGAATAACATGTTGCGTAAGATAACGCGTACTCTCCAAGAGCTAGGAACTGTGAAATCCTGAGTAGCGACCAAGGGCGGTAGAATGAGGCTCGCGATCAACGCGGAAAGCTGCCAGTGGCGTCCCATTGAAGGAGTGTGGTGCTGCTACGGGTCGAAGAGAGAGGAAAAGACCAAATCCCAAGACTGGTCGTCTCAAAACGTCAATACCATCACAGAAGATGATTGTCAGTCAGGATAATCTTCCGACCCTGAAAACATGTAACATCCGAGCAGATCCGAGCTTCAAGTCCAAAGTCGCATACGCATCCACAGGAGGACGAGGATGTTGTTGAGCGTCGAAAATGCACGCACTGCAAGCTGTAACTATTCGTGTTGGTGGCCAGAACGATCACAAGCAAGCGCAGGTAGAGAAAGTGTTTCTTTCATTGCAAATCAAATGTCCCGGAAGCTATGTGGATGCGGTGTCCTCGGGTTAGAGTCCTCCCCGTATAGCCGTGCAGCAGGTTACTACCTGGAAACCTAGCTGTCTTCTCAAGAAACATGTTGACAATCTGAAAGAGTCTGAACTAGATGGAGGCGTCACAAAGAAATCGATGGCGATTCTCGACTCGCGAGTTGCCGGCGGAATTCACGTGGCTGGGCCTCCTTTCTCTAGCTTCTGAGTAGCTTCCCAAGTCTTCGTCCTTACCGCAACCCGACACATCGTTGAAGCTCTAAAGTCATGATCATCGTTCATCATTTGAACGATTCTCGTTCTCAGAGGATCTTGTGGCTCCTGGTAATACCCTTGGCTCTTCTCTTCAGCTGTTCTTATCAACTATGCTACAGGAAGAGCTCGAAGTTCCGTACGAAATAAAATTCTACTCTCGGAACTCGATGATGTTAGCACCTAAAGAACTCTCGGATGTTCATCCTCTTGGCAAATCCCCTGTCATTACGGACGGAGACGTGACTTTAGCAGAAAGTGGTGCTATCATTGGTGAGCTCGTGCCGCTCCTTCCAACTTCGTCACTATATTCCATCGCAAGCTAAGACGAGTAACAGAGTATCTTCTTGGCAAATACGCCAACGGAAAGTTCAAGACTAGCTCGGAACGTCAATACATTGATAATTTGTACTGTGAGTTTGTTTTTGCGCTAAGTAGTCGTTACGAGATGCCTCTCTCATACACGCGTCATATTACCAGACACCCACTACGCCGAAGGCTCTTTAATGCCACTCCTTGTAATGGGTTTCATATTTCGCGCTGCGCCCAAGTACTCGCCTTGGTTCATCCGACCACTGGTTCGCTTTTTCATGAATCAGTTGCACACCCAAATTGTCGACCGTCGACTAGTCAAACACAACTTGATGGTGAGATAATTTGCCGTACCGCGCGATCGATTTTTCCTTGACGCCGCCGTTTTAGGTGGAGAAGCGATTGAGCGAAGTGAAGTGGATTGCTGGCGGACTGGAGCCTACCGCAGCAGACTTCATGATGATATTTCCCTTAGAAGGTCTAGTGGCCATGAAGGGCGCCGGTAGCAACACGTTGGAGTACGTTCAGAAGGTTCAAGGACGGTGCGTCGATTCCCCTTAATCATTACGATAGTTCCTCATAGATTGGACAGGCCCGCCTATAAACGGGTAAGGCCAACGTTTGCCTTATATCTTCCGAAATTTACTGACAATGTGCTCAAACAGGCAATCGAAAAGGGCGGTGAATATACTTACTATGTGTAGTCTTTCCGAATTAATTCACGTTGTACGTCGTACAAGTGCAACTTACGGAACTTGTAAAGAAGGTTAGTTTACTCGATAAGCTGTGTAGTACCTTTGAGAAAAGAACAGTTCGCCTTTCAAAGAAAATGCGCTGTCCATCGACCGGAAGTGTAAGTTGGATGATACATATCACAATCCTTATGCCTTCGGCTCTATATTAGTAGCGTCCTTTGTAAGTTCTCACTAACAGGTAGCGCTCAGAGTGCAAGAAATCACCCAGAAATGCGAGAAGGTAGGAAGTGTCAACTGGGACTTCCGCCTATCATTCATTCATCGTCCTGTCCGAGAGTCCAAACACGCCCCGGGAATTCCCTCAAGTCTCACGTCTCGAACGGTGGCCAGCCGTGACGTCGAGAGCCTTACCATCGTCGAGTCTTCGCCACGTCCATCAAGGGTTTACTTCCGGTCGAGAGAAATAGAGGAAGCGACGCTGATCCGATTAAGATTCGAGTCAAAGGGGGAACTCGATCGGGATATTTGTGGCGTCAAAGGCCGTAAGGCTAAGAGATTGCAGGACGTTCAGTAAACTTGAAATGAAAGAATCTGACATACTTGCTCCACCCTACGTACTTGATTACACCCCTTGTAGATCATTCCAGGGCTACGAAAAGGAACGAGTACACCGACAACACCCGTTTCACTAAGATCTGTTTGAGGAACCGGATTGTTCATCAACGCATGCACGTTCTACATGTGGTTTTAGAAGAGTGGTGCAATTTTGCTAATCGGTACAGACAGGCCCAGCCCATTGCGATGTCAATGAGCGAGGTACATAGTAGTGCTACAAGTTTCTCAGAAATACAGTGGGTAAGAATAGTAGAGTATAGTCTACTCAAATGCAAAAATTAGGTGCAGACTTCTATATACGATGAGATTTCAGAGCGAAAACGTCCTCAAGGCGGGCGAGGCGCATAGATATGATAAGCGGAGAAGGGAAATTGTTTGTTTAACAAAATGATGTCCATCCGAGATATTCAAAAAATATTGCACCGGATGATTATTCATCGACGTTCTGTGTCGGTGCGGGGGCGACGAGGATTCGAGGTCTGCACCTGCTGCTCCCAGAATTCGTGTCCTTCGCCCGGGATCCATTCCCCAGTCCGCGGGTCCCGTTCAAAATCTCCATCACGGTACCCATACCGTTCTTGGAGCAGCTTCAACAGCGGGTTCCGAAGGGCAGGATCCATCCGAACGTTCTCCCCAGGAAGATAGCTGCCCACGCCATGCCGTGACAAGCTCTCCTCAAAAAGCGCTTCTGCATACGTACATCCACAATTGAGATACCCAGGTGGCGCCATGCGCGGGGGATGCACACGTCGCTCGCGTCTGGAATCATGCCACGCACAGAGGGCGTTCCCAGCACGATTGAGCGAGCAAAATTGACGCTGCCGCGCCTCGGTGCGAAGCCTCCAGGATTCTTGGAACGATGCCGACACGGGTGGCGGGGCAAGAGGCGAACATCCTGATCCACGCCCCACAGCTGGGGACCGAGATGAACCGGCCGCGCCACCCGCTTCGAGAGCTCTGACGCGCTCATGCTCTCTAGCGTTAATGCGCTCGAGCTCGCGGATTCGTTTCCGCAGACTACGTATTTCTTCCTCCTGAGGAGAAGCGACGTACGTGGAGGACGGTGGAGAAGTTGGGTGGGCAGAGGACATGGCACTGTACATGCTCGAGTTTCTGAAGGGGTCCGTGTACGTCGGAGAAGTGAAGGATGACGGTGGCGACGAGCCACTAGATGCCCTCGGGTAGTCGTGGTAAGGAGCATCAAGGCCTGGCATGTTGGGAACGCCAGAGTAGGACAGGGGATGCAGGCCCATGGTGTTGATAGGCGGTGGTTGGAGAGCGTTGGTCCACGACATGGGGTCGTTGTAGCCGCCAGATGGCGAGGAGAACCGTGCATTGTTGGGATCACCCATAGCACCGGACAGACTGCTGGACGAAGTCGGTCTGTCGCCAGGCTCACTTGAGTACTAAGTAAAAGGATGAGTGACGGGATTAGCACAAGGCAATGAAAAGATTTACATTAGCCGACGGTTCTGGATAACCACCTCCTGAGCTATAAGACTGTCCTTCCGAGGAGGAGGCGCGTTCGCTGTTAGATCTACTAGAGCGTGTGGACCAAGGGTTATTGTACGAGGAGGACATCTTGATTTCCTCTTGAGCGCGAAGGCGACCGTCGAAGCGCGTGACCAGAGGAGGGTATGGTCGTTGTCTTTTAGGACTAGCGGATCGCCGACGCGACAACGATGGTGAAACGTTATATAAGGAAGGTGAGGACGGAGGCGACAATAGTGAGAGCTCCGGCTGTTGGGATTCCACTTTAATAGGAACGTTCTCCGTGGAATAGTGAACCCATTGGAAGGAGCGGTTTTCGTGCATGGAGTTGGCGGTGCGACCTCGCTGCGAATTGCTGAGGCACGATAGATGGAGTGGATCGAGTCCAAGACGACAAAGTAGTGGGAACTGCCACCGGACCTATAAAACCTTGCTACCTGCCTGGACGATGAGTGATTGGTTTGTAGCGATCAAGGAGAGGTCACGACGGAGATCCTGAACTCTTGACAACTTATAGATGGACCTGCAACGGGCTGTACGCCGGAAGGTGATCAATCGTGTCGTGTCGCGTCGCATAAGCAATAGGTTCAGTAATGTCGTGGTTGATTGATTTCTTCGATCAACCCATTCATCAAATCAACAAAGGAAACCGAGCTATGGCATTTTGAGACTGGACTTGTGGAATGCTGATTAGATCGGTGATGGCCTTTAATCGGAGTAGGATCAACATTCACTTTACGAGCGAAGAACACAGCTTCCTACCGGTTTGGTTTGAGAGGTGCGTTTTTGATTGCATCGAATCTCCATTTTTGAGGAACCGTGTCAAGGTGTTTGACCGCAAACTAATTGACATCTCCGTGAGGAACAAGAACAGGTACCACGGACTCTTGGAGGTCAGAGCGACCCTGACAAGACGAAACGCAGTTGTCTGGTTGAGATGGCCTCGAGGTGTGGATATGTATGATATCTGACAAGTTGGAACAAATGTCCTTGTCGAATGCCAGTCGCGTCAAACCATTGCTATTATCACGAAGAATGGCGCAGTGACTGTACACGGGAGAAGCGACGTTTAAGGCGCGCCAACGGTGTACTGGAGACTATCAACGCGAATGGCCTGCGACGATCATCAAAATTAGAACTCGGGATGATGCGTTGTGAAACTGTTCACGGAGAGGAACAAGTCCTGGGTAGGTCCGTCCACGCAAGAAAAATACGAACGTGCGGCAACAGAACTCTATCGGACATTTGCAACTCGGTCAACAAAGAGAGTATGTTTCTAGAGATGGAACCAAGTAACGTCACTGGAGAGAACAATTCTGTGCCGCGGAGTTGTACATACGAGTCCATAATAATGTCACTTGAATTGTTCTGGGTCTGTATTCGTTTCATGCTTTGCGATCTCGGAGAAAGAGCGCGCTTTCGGGATGAGGACACTGCATTATTACAGATACCGTCAGAGACGCGTCGACCCTCCAAACTAGCGTAAAAACTTACTCGATGTTGCGTGGCACAGTAACGCCGCCATCGTCCGTGATGCTGACAAACTTGGTTATCTCCACCGCCGGTCTGCCAACACATCTGCGAAATTAAGTGAGGCCTGATTGTCGGGAGGTGAAGAAGTTGATGCGTACATTCTGAAGAAGCGAACGACAGGCGAACAGTCAATCTGTCCGGGAGCAGATTTACTAGGATGACAAGCAAATTGAACCAGTTCCTGTATTTCGCAGTCTGGTTTACCTGACTTGCTTTCTGACATCTGGGTCATCCAGAGAGCTGCAAGTAATCGGGCCCGTTCGTGCCGGTGCCGACTTGCACAAGTTCCCACGATCCACATGCATTAAAAAATGAAAAAACGTTCGATCGAAACAATCTCCTTCGCATCCACCTTGCTCCCATTACCATCCTCGTTTCACCATGGTTTTCAAAGTCGCTGGTGAGCACCCTTCGAGCGCTGTCAGCCCTTGCTATGTGCTCAACCATTATCAGACGTTTCCCTTGCCGCCTTTGGCCGCAAAGAGATTGAGATCGCGGAGGTATTCCCGCTCTGCTGCCTTTTTTCCAGTCTGATCTCAATCGCATTTGGTGTAGAATGAAATGCCTGGTCTTATGTACTTGCGCAAGAAGGTGAGAGTCGTATCCTCTGATCTAAACGAGTACCAACTCATCCATCATCAGTACGGACCTTCGCAGCCCCTCAAGGGTGCCCGCATCGCTGGATGCCTCCACATGTGTGTTGTCTGCCTTATCAATCCCTGTCGCCATTAAAAACAATTGCATCAGGACCATCCAGACCGCCGTCCTCATCGAGACGTTGACCGCTTTGGGCGCCGAGGTCACCTGGTCGTCTTGCGTATGTTTTCCGTATCCATACCGACCATATAATTTATACGCGCATCCTAGAACATTTTCTCGACCCAGGACCACGCCGCTGCTGCGTAAGTTTGTTTACATGATCAAGATTTTCCTTATCTGATCAATATTCATTAAGGATCGCTGCTACCGGTGTTCCCGTCTTTGCCTGGAAGGGAGAGACCGAAGAAGAGTACAACTGGTGTATCGAGCAGACCCTCGCCGCCTTCCCTGGTGGAAAGCCCCTCAACATGATCCTCGACGATGGTGGTGACCTTACTTCGATTGTCCATGACAAGTACCCTCAGTACCTGACTGGTTAGTTGTTTTCCTTCCCTGCGTTCATCATTAAACTCATCACTCTTTCTAGACATCCGCGGTATCTCTGAGGAGACCACTACTGGTGTTCACCACCTGTACAAGTCTTTCCGCGATGGCAAGCTCAAGGTTCCCGCCATCAACGTCAACGACTCTGTCACAAAGTCCAAGTTTGACAACCTTTACGGCTGCCGCGAGTCTTTGGTTGATGGTATCAAGCGTGCCACCGATGTCATGCTCGCCGGCAAGGTCTCTGTCGTTGCTGGTTTCGGAGATGTCGGCAAAGGAGTCAGTCGACTACACCTCTTGATTATCTTGTTACTGACTCCCTTGGTCAGTGCGCCGAGTCTCTTCGCTCATACGGCTCGCGTGTTCTTATTACCGAGATCGACCCCATCAACGCCCTCCAGGCTGCCATGGCTGGCTACGAGGTTGTGACTATGGAGGAAGCCGCTTCTCGCGCCAACATCTTCGTTACCACCACTGGTAACAGGGATATCATCACCTCCGCTCACTTCCCCCTCATGCCTGAGGACGCCATCGTTTGCAAGTACGTGTTACTCCCACCTCATCCTGTTCGGAAGCTCACGTGCATTTTAGTATCGGCCACTTTGACATTGAGATCGACGTCGCCTGGTTGAAGGCCAATGCCACTTCCGTGGTCAACGTCAAGCCTCAGGTTGACCGATACACCATGCCCTCTGGTCGCCACCTCTTGCTCCTCGCCGAGGGACGTCTCGTCAACCTTGGGTATGTAAAATACTATCGTCAAATGCACCATTGCTCACCGCTGTCGTAGATGCGGCACTGGACACCCTTCCTTCGTCATGTCTTGCTCCTTTGCCAACCAGACCCTTGCGCAGATTGCTCTCTGGACTACCCCTGAGAAATTCCCTCTCGGTGTCCACATCTTGCCCAAGGAACTTGACGAAGAAGTCGCTCGTGCTCACTTGGCACAACTCAACATCAAACTGACGACTCTCACGCCCGTCCAGTCGGAGTACCTTGACATCCCCGTCAGCGGTAAGTTGTCTCTTATAATCGATCACGACAACTGCTCATCGCCTTTGCACCAGGTCCATACAAGGCCGGCCACTACAGGTATGTGCGACAATCATGCTGCCATTCATGATGCTGATGTCTTGCTCCTTGTCTAGGTACTAAGCGCTAGCTAGTTACCCGTAAGACTCGATGGCCTCAACGAGCCCTCGCCAAAAAACGGGATATTAGGATCTTCAACGTCCTCACTGATGGGGATTATCAACTGATCCTTTTCAGACGCAGTTTATTTAATGGCAGGGAAATGTAGTTGAGAAAAACATGCAGCGCGTCCCAAGGGGTGGGAGTATACGGTTGTGGTGTTTGGGTTGGCATGTTAGTAGATGATTGTTGTATTGTACAGGGCCTCAACGAGCCTCGCTATGATATTGACTGGAGGTCTGAAAGTACAGAGAAGCAATTTGTGAACGTCGAGCAGCAAATCAAAGTCTAGTTCGAACGATAGCCAACAAACACCTCTCTCCACCCATCTTACGTCAAACACTCCTTTCATAACTTAGAGCCTGTTTGGATACTGGCAGCGGCAGTTCTGCCGCTGCCGCTGCGAGTGGCTGTGCACTGCCGCCAAGTGCCGCAGAGTGCTCACTGCTACTTTCTCGTGTTCAGCGCCACACGGAAGGCGCCGCCGGAGTTCTAGAGTTCTGAGAATGTCTCATAATGAAGTATTACGCCTTAAAAAACTACCAATGTGTCTGCCATTGACCCCCAGAGTGAATATGAATGTACTGCGAAGCTAAGTAGTTCCGGAGCATGAACATACACTTTGCACTGTCTCAATAAAGCGGGAAGGTACCCAGAGGTCTATTTATGCAACTAAAAGCAGTTATGCCCTTCGCATCCCACCTTAAACATAGGATTATGCTCAATTCAATATTCTGCATCCTGACAGGTCTCTATCCAGCGTTTAGCAATGGAAGAGGGGCTTGGGCTTCTCAAACACTCTCATATTATGCCCTTACATAAATACACTAGTCACCATGCATGGCATCACAATAGATAGAGATGATGGCTCACCAGAAGGTGGTATAGGTCAATTCTACATTGTCTCCTCATTATAGTCATACTTCCACTACTTTAGCGGTCCCAATGGTACCAAATAGTCATTATGAGACATTCTCAGAACTCTAGTAGTCCGGCGGCGCCTTCTGTGTGGCGCTGAACACGAGAAAGTAGCAGTGAGCACTCTGCGGCACTTGCCGGCAGTGCACAGCCACTCGCAGCGGCAGCGGCAGAACTGCCGCTGCCAGTATCCAAACAGGCTCTAAGAACGGCGCCGGTGACTCCCTATATAAAACTTCAAAATCAAGTAACGACCAAATGAGATAAACACAGCAGCATCAACCCGTGTCTTGCCATCTGCTATGCCCCGTAAGAATTGACCATTGCGCTCGTAATATACTTGCGTTCCATCTGCCCTCTCGTCTTGACCATCTTCGGCACACCAAAGAATTCAGAAGGCTCAGGAATAGCACCAAGCTCCTTCGAGGAGTAGGTCCGCCCGCTGAGATCCGCAAAACAGCAGACAAATGTGTGTGTTCGCCCATAGGAGTCATCGTAGCGAACGATGCTGCCTGGCTTCCTTGTTTCTGATTCGACGATGCTGAGCAACGACTTGATGGCCTCTCTAGGGCTATTAGAGGATTGATGAATGGCTAGAGCATCGTCCTCGAGCTCGTAGCCGACGCAGATGACCGGAAATCCACCCATTTGAACATCAAAGTCAAGGTTGAAGCTAAAGAGTGACATCGATGTCTTATGGGTTTCTTATGTGCTTCAATTAGACATTGTCTCATCTTGTTTGACTCAAGTCCACTGATGGGGATTATCAGCTCAGACACAGTTCCTTCAATGACAGGGAAATTTAGTTGAGAAAAACATAGCGCGTCCGAAGGGTGTGGTGTGTGGGTTGGCATGTTAGTAGGTGATTGTTGTATTGTACTATGATATTGTCATGAGAAACTGTTCGAACATTTCCTTCCGGTATCCCAAAGTTCATTGCTAGGTCCATGAGATTTTAGTCGCCGTAACCAGCCAGGATCGACAGATCATGCATTTCTAATGAATGTCATTCGGGTCGACCTGCCAACGCTTTCAGAGTTCAACGACAAGTCAAGTGGTGGTCAAACGGTGATTTCATGAAGAGCAATGTACCATCCAGTCAATCGAACAATTCGGAAGACGAACCAAGCTCAGTTTGTGCCTAGAACGTGGGCTGCCTATTTTTGTAACTCAACGACCATGATCAGCCTAAGAATAGGTCTTTCTCTGTTTACACTTGCCAGCACCAGAAAGAGAACAAGGCCGTCAACGAAACACAATTATCCATCGACAGGTAACCGGAAATAGTGTATCATGCCTGAAGTCTCTGCTCTCGGTCCCATCGACCCTTCGTCGGTCATCGCGGCTGGTACGGATGAAAGCGAGAAAAAAGCCCCATGGATTATACGCAAGCTTGTCGGCGTGAGTTCTTCCCGCGTTGAAGAAAGTCTTGAACTCATAGGGTGTGTATCCATGGGTACCAACAGTCAATGACGGGCCGAATTGTGTTATCTTCGTACGAGAGTCTACGTGCTGCCGGCACTACAATCATTTGTCTGAGTCCTTGGGGTGATTCTCAGCCTCTGTTTCTCCCATGTATCCGGTTCAGGGATCTAGCTGTGCACACTGTCATCGCGGCAACGGTACGCGGAAATCTCCTTTCAAGTTGTTTAGCGCGCGTGATGCTGATTTAATGTTTTAGGGTGGAATGGCGGCGGTGGCTTCTCCAGTAAGTGGGCGCTGTTCTCATCAAAGAAAGCATTTTTTACGTTGTGTATAGGTCATGGGCCCGGTTTCCGACCTGGTTCTATCGTCGTTTGGAGATACGCTCATCGTCGAGTTGGGCATTCATGCTGGATTCGAGGCGACGACCAAGATCGCGAATGATCTGGTTATTGACAAGACTGTGAAACATATCATCCCGACTCATTCGAAGAGATTGGAGACTACGCACGTAAAGATATTGACGATCACGCTCAAGTTTAAGCACACGACCGAAGATGCGGCTTTGGGATTCTTCAGGAGTAGCATCCACAAGTAGGTCACCACTCGTGGTGCTAATGTTCTTTTTCACCAATGGGTATATTTATCTAGAGATTCCTCCTTGTTTTCAACCGTAAAGGATTACCTGGCCGTCGAGAAGGGCTGGTTCTCGCCCTACCTTTTCGCAAGCGCGCGCCGCCCAATTATACCGCGAACCATGCAGCCTGACGTTCTCTTCTGTCACGGTCCATTCCTCGAAGGTGACTCGTTCCCCCTCTATTTCCCGGTGAAACTTGTTTCTCACCACCACCATCATTTTACACGCAAGGTGACTACAAGCTGGGCGAAACCTTGATGAACGAATCCGCATCCGTGATTGTGCTGGCGCAGGCCCCACCACCACCCGCAGAGGCCAAGGCGCCTGGGGAGTCGCATCTGTTTGACATGTCCAAGCTCACGAGCAACTTGCCGTCCCTGTCGACGATGTTTGCGCGCTCCCGGTCGCCGTCGCCGCATCCCGATGACACCGGCCACGGAGAGAACACGAAGGGCGGCGCGGAACCTGTGCCACAGTTGACTGCCCTGCCGCCACCGCCCGCACCTAGACGTATGGTCATTCTCGTTGTCGGATTGAAGCCGCATAGGAAGCTATGGACGACTAGTGCGCGGCCAGGAGAAAGTGTGATTCAGTATCTGTTGCTCAATGGGTGCCCGGCTATCGTTGTTCCTGTGAAGCTGGGCGCGCCGCTTGTTGCTTGGGATGGGCTCACGCTCGAAAACCTGTGGAAGATGGAGCTACCTGAAGAGGGTGCTGGAAGCAAGACGGGCGCGTTTGAGGGTGTTGTTACTGTTCTGTTTGAGTTTCTGGATCTGTGCGTGGATTGGGCAAGGGTTACGCTCGATGGTGAATTGGGGAAGCCAGTCGCGGATGAAAACGCTGGTAAGAACGTGGTGAAAGAGTCTCTGACGTTGTTGGTCGCTGCGGCTATCCGCAGTAGGGAAAGCAAAGAAGTTCGCAACGAGGTTGACGAACAGCGAGCTGGCGTTGCGATGTGGAGGATCCCTTGAATAATTCCATTAACTGTTGCTGTTTCAGCTATTCTGTTGTACGCTGTCGGGGCTATTTTCGGTGGAATGCGGGATATAGGCTTATGGGTAATTGTTGTAACAGTCTGAGTTATGATCATTATTCAACATACATTCAGGATCTGATTGACATAGCCTTTGAGAAATTTTCTTGGGACAGTAGAGGACCAAGGTCTCCGCTTCCACCATGCTCGGATCTCGCATATTGATGTGTGATAAGCGCCGTCTCCATGTCCTCTTCGTGGCTTTCCTTCTGGCACTTTCGAACGTCCTCAAAGAGGCGCTGATCCTCGGTGCTGTTTGGCTTGGGGGATGCATTGGATAGATGGGTAGCGATCCTGACGGCGGCTCTTCGCCATAAATTTCTGGCGTTTGTCGACGCCGACTGGACAAAGGGCAGCAAGTCCTTGGGACTGTGAGGCCGGTCGAAGGATCCAGAAAGGCGGGAAGATTTAGGCGCCAACCACTGAAGAACGAGAACAATGTGCAAGTCAAAGAAGGAAACCTTTCAGAAGGACGTACCTTGTGCTCGAGAGCTTCCGCCGCCGTTGGACGTTCTGCGGGATTGAGCTTCAAGCACTGCTGAATGAAGTCTTCTGCAGCACGACTGATGCTCTTCCAGTAGCCCTTTGGTTCGAATTTGAAGTCGCCCCGTTTTATGGCCCGGATTTCTGCCTTCTGGGTATCACGCCCAAAAGGCGTGTACCCAGCTAAGAGGAAGTAGGTGATTACGCCTATAGCCCATATATCGACTGGTTGGCTGTGGCCAGCTGTAGGTCAGTTAGCTCTGGATAATATTGGAGAGGAGAACTTGCTCTTTTTGAATATCTCGGGTGCCATGTAGGCGACCGTCCCGCAGACTTCTGTCACTTTATCTGCCTTTCCTTCGTCCAATATGACGCTCAAACCAAAGTCTGTGATCATAACGTCCGCGTCATCTCCTGGGTTCCGGAAGAGAAGGTTTTCGGGTTTTAGATCTGTATCGAGTCGGGAGTGAGTGTAACAGGAAGATGCTTCGTAGAGATCAAGTACCTCGGTGGACAATTCCCGCGGCATGGATATATTTTACAGCATCTACGACACTTCGAACGATGTCAACTGCATCGCTGTATTCCTATGAATAGAGTGGCGCCTTGCGGTGATGGAGCTAACGCACTACTCATAGTAGCATCCTTTCTTGCAGATGCGATCGAAGAGTTCACCGCCAGTACATAGATCGAAACATAGGTAAAGGTTGTATTCAGTCTGGAGTGTGTTAAGTAGCGAAGTAGGGAGATGAAAATGACGATATGGCACCTCAAAGTAATCGCGCAATGGCACGATGTTCTTGTGTCCCGTCGAGATCCTCTTAAGGATATTCACCTCATTTCTGACCTATATATGGAGTGGCATGAGGCACGACGGCGTAGTGCATGATTGTAGATGGACGGACCAAGTGTTCCCTTCCTTTCATCAACCTCTTATTGATGACTTTACAGGCGAAGCGTTCGCCCGTCTCGATATGAATGGCTTCTTTGACAATGGCATAAGTGCCGCTGCCCAACGTCTTGCCCGTACGATACTGATGCCTGGACATCAGCAAATAGTGGTAAATGAATGCCAAGAACGTACTTGACATGGTACAATGACAGCGGGATTCGTTGCTGTCTCTAGCATTCAGTGGGCGGGAGGGTAGGGTGATAGCAGTAGTGTGGAGAGAAGGAGCCGGTACTAGATCGCAGTGCTGTCGACGTTTTGAGTGTTTATGAACGAGTGATACCGGGAGCCAAGGCTTCTTGGTATACGAGTCGAATTCAGAAGATGCGTGTACCAAATGTACACCTCGTGGATGTTGGTCGAAAGGCCTTTTGGGTGTCTCTTTTAAAGGACTGCGGCACTTTTTAGAATAACTGAAACATACCCATGAGGCGTCGAGAGTATTCAGGTTGGCTTTCCAAGGTAAACGAAGTCGTTGTCTTGGGTCGGCGAGATACTTGCCGACGTTTTCGACGCAGAAGGTGGATCAAGGGCAATTGAGTGAGTCATAATGAGTCTTTGAAGACAGCAAACACGTTGAGTGATGAAGATATCCTGAAGAGAGTAGGAAAGGCCTTTCAGAGAGGGAGACACATTTCTGGGCAAGGATTCTTCCTAGCCAGTGGGTGTCAACGCGTCGTGGTGAGTGGCGAATAGAGTCAAAGCAAGTTGAAAGCGTTCGCAAAGAATGGAGCCTCTAAGATTGAACCGATTTAGAATCGGAGGATACGCTGTTTCATTCGACGCGAGTGAAGATCAAAAATCTGGGTCACCGGTTAGATGAGGATCAAGATAGACTTGCTACTGAGAGCTATTACAGTAGTTGGTTCTGAGATCTCTGTACTGGGCAGGTACTGGGTGAGTGAAGGAAGTCCGGACGAAACGTACACGCTGCTGACGCGCGACCTATGCGCGTACCCGGTCCACACTTCGGACACGGTGCCGTTCCGCTCGGCTAAATATAAACGTGTTTAGCCCGGACCGAATTCACTCTAACACCTTCCACCTGGCATTCATGTCGTACTATCCTCCTCAAGGTGGGTTGCTTAGCTGGTGAATATTTGGCACTTACAACGATTGAGCAGGCGCCCCACCACCCGACCAGCAAGGCGGCTACTATCCTCAGGTCGGTTTCTGAAAAGCAAGGATCGAGAGCGCGTACTCAATTATCGGCGACAGGCTCCTCCACCAGCTTTCCAACAAGGAGGATACCAGGGTGGTCCACCAGGCGGCGGCTATTATCCTCAACAGCAGCAGCCGCAAGTTGTCTACGTGTAAGCCGACACGTCAAGCCCAACTGATCCAGAGTCTCACTGCCTTTCAGCCAAGAACAGAAGAAGGATGATGACAGCGGTTGCTGCCTGCCTTGCTTAGCAGGAATATGCTGTTGTTGCTGTCTGGAAGGTTCGTCGGTCTACAGCTCGTATGATTGAAGATATTCATGTCTTTTTTCCTGTTACAGCAATCTTTTGATGAGCTGAGAGTTGGTCGAGGCTGTGGATTGACATGAGCGTACTTGTTCAAAGTCGTACTTTTCGATAATAATTGCAAGATTATCTTTTTGTGCGGATTAGGCTGAATCTCCGATCAGGACGCGGAGCTCGCGTTGCTGAACGGCGCGTACCAGCGCTCATTCACTCAAATTTGCCGCTTAAGCGTCGCCAATGCAGTGCAATCCGGATCCATAAATAAATCACCATCCAATTCATACAGACTGCGTATTATTATTAAAGCTGTCCATAAAATTCTGACGTAGGAGTTGCCTTGGCACCGCCACAATTTGAATCGCATCAATATACGGATTGGCTTTCCTCCTCCAACCTTCACCTAAACCTCCCCTCCATCTCATGGCCGCTATCGACAATGATAAGGCAGAAAATCACGTAAACTTCGTGTCTTCGTCTCCTGAACCTCTTGGTCGCCATTCGCTTGAACGGACCCACACCAGAAATGCCGCCGACTCAAGTGCTACTCCACACAAAGTCCTCCGACCCCCGCCATTCTCCAGGAAATTGACCAGGGCCCTCTTTCTGAGGCCTGCTAGCAGCAGAGGTCCGGCTCCCGGATATCTACAGAGTCTCAAATCGGCAGCCACCTATAGTTGGATCAATGTGCTTCTCGTGTTCAATCCTATCGCCTGGGCTCTCCACTACACGCATCAGACAGATGGGGTACGTTCCACTTCTTCCACTAGTATCCAGACTCATCTGATCATAGGCTGTTTTTGCCATGGCACTCCTAGGCGTTGTACCCCTCGCTGGAATGCTCGGGCATGGAACGGAAACTATTGCTTTGTACACGGGAGACGCTCTCGGAGGTCTCATCAATGCCTCCCTCGGAAATGCCACCGAGTTCATCATCGCCATCCTCCTCTTGCTCAAATGCGAAATCCGTGTCGTTCAGGCTTCGTTATTGGTAATTATTTGTGGCGTCGGCGGAATCCATCTAACTCGTTCATAGGGAGGTTTACTTTCGAATCTGCTTCTGGTCACAGGCATGGCTTTCCTCGTTGGTGGCATTCGCTTTTCGGAGCAGGAATTCCAGCAGAGTGCGGCGCAACTCAACACATCACTCCTCACACTCGCCGTCATTGCGCTTGTCATGCCTTCCGTCTTTGCTTTTGCGATCGAACAAGCTTCCGGAGAGGACGAAGAACGTGGAATCATTCTCGAGATGTCCCGAGGGAGCGCACTCATTCTCATCTTCATTTATATGGTTTACATGGTGTTTCAACTCTACAGCCACTCTCATCTCTATAACCCGGACAATGATGTGCTCCTTGACTCTGAAAGATCATCTGTAGTATCCGGTCATTCCCGTTCAGCCTCGCCCGCCCCAGCAGCATTGGAGCCTGAGGTCCCCTTTCGACCAATTCGGAGGCATAGTACAGTTCCATTCGGTAGCGCGGCGGCTCTAGGATGGGGCACTCAAGCACGCCCTCCTTTGGCGGCGGCCCCAACTCGTGTTCTTGAGAAACAAAATGAACTTCGGTAAGCTTCATTGTTCGGTAGATAGATTAAGGCTTACGGATTTCCATAGTGCCAAGAACGCAGCTCAACGCCTCACAATGCAAACTGCTGTCCGTCGTGACATCGAAGCTGCTATTCGTAGGCCAGATGGTTCTGATAGTGATGACGAGGAGAAGGAGACTCCGGAAATGAATCTTACAGTTGCTATTTCCGTACTGATAGCGTCTACTGGTCTGACTTGTTAGTGTCCTCAGTTCTTTCATCTTGGACCTTGACCGTAACCAACACTCTAGACGTCACCGCAGAAGCCTTGACGGATTCGTTAGAAGGTATTGGCCAGGTTAGTGGAATTCAACTGGATCAGTGGCCTGTCTCTCACTCTTTTGTCAAGACGGGCGCCGTGAGCACTGAGTGGCTCGGTCTCATTCTTCTTGCCATGTACGCTCCGATGTGCCTTTTTTTCGTCCAAGGTCTTAACATTGATACAGTATCGGCAATTCCGCCGAACATGTCACCGCTGTGTTCGTCGCATACCGGAATAAAGTCGACCTTGCGCTTGCGGTCTCTGTTGGCTCGTGCATCCAGGTTTGCCCTGTGTTATCTCAGTCTTGCGCGATTTTCACTCTGCCATAGATTGCTCTCTTTGTCATTCCTCTGCTGGTCCTCATTGGCTGGATGATTGGAAAGCCTTTATCCTTGTTGTATGTATGCACGATATGTGATGAGAAGTCAATTGATCATCCCACCTAGATTCGACCCCTTGGAAGTAGTCACCCTCTTCCTTTCTGTTCTTCTTGTCCGTTTCGCTACAGAGGACGGAAGAACTCACTACATGAGCGGTGTTCTTCTCTTTGGCTCCTATGTTCTCATTGTGAGTTGGATCAGTATCATGTTGACTATCTTTCCTGACAACATTCATCAGGCCTTTTCGTTTTGGTATTATCCTCAAGGTGGCACCAGTAGCGGAAATCTTTTTGCGGAATGTTAGTGTCGGGATTTAATGAAGGTCAACGTTGTTTGGACTGTTAAACTGTCGTTTCGTCCTCATTCATGACAGATAGATATACCTCCATATTATACGCGTATACTGAATGTCCGAATTGACGATTTTTTTTGATCTCCCATCTCCCTGTCGTGGAGTTTGTGCGACTGTTCGCGGTTTACGCGGTCTTGCAACTGTGCCATCTTCAAAGCTATACAAAAACAATGAGGATGAGTGGACTGCGCGCTCTTGCACAGTCTTTGGCGAGTCTTCGAAGAAGCGAAGGGACTGCGCAGAGCCAATAGCGGTCACGCGGTTCGGTATCCAATGCGAGTGTCCAGCTGCGCGCGGGTACAAGGTATACATGGCTTTCCATACGTGGCCTGAACTTATACTTACTCTTTCAAAGTTGATGGTCGTTCTGAGAATAACTCAATCCATCTAGCTGACGAGTCAACAGTTGTGGGACCAGACAGGATGTCGATCTTAAACATCGAGAAAGATTGTCCGCAGGTACATTTGCAAATTATTCGTATTGCAATGTGAGCAATCTAATTGGCGTGTTGGATGAACACTGACGTAGCAACCCAGCTCTCTTTCAAGTTGCCGCCCCGATAACTCGCACTGCGCAGTCTCGTGGGCTTGTATATAGAATGAGGTGAAAATTTGCTCTGCTACATTCACATACTCTCTTCTTTCTCTGATCATGGTTGCAGTACTCTCCGTTCTCTTACTCGCCGCGTCTGCTGCCTCGTCAGTCAGGGCCCACGCGGACCACGCCCCGGCGAATTACAAGCGCGACAATCTCGTGGTCCGCGAGGATCTGGAGGCGCGCTGTGGGGATGCCCTAGCTGCCCGAAGGAGGAAACGCTCTTTGCAGGTCACGGAGCGCGCTTTGGCGCGTCGAGACGGGGTTATGCCGAGGCAATCTTCGAGCAATGATTCCACCTGTACTGTCACCCCGGAAGTCACCCAGGGACCGTATCATATTCTGTGAGTCTTTCTCTTGAAGCGTAACAAAGACGTGTATTCATTGGTGGCAATTCTTTCAGCGCAGAGATTGTCCGCCAGAATATCACTGAGGACCAAGCTGGTGTTCCTTTGGAAGTCAATGTAGATTCTTCTTCTATTATTGCCATGTCTATTCTCAACGCTGCTCTTCAGATCGATTTCTTTGACATTGCGACTTGTGAGCCCATCCAGGTCTGGGTAGATTCGTGGCACGCCAACGCCACCGGCTTCTACGCTGGATATATCGCAGAGACAGGCGTACGTTTCCTTGTAGCTTTCTGTGTCGAGTATAGCTAATTTATTTATGTGGTAGTCCGCACTTGCAGGTGGCTCTGGCACGGGTGGCGGTGATATGTCCATGAGCGGTGGGCCTGGCGGTGACATGACCTCAATGCCGGGTGGCGGAGGGGCTGCGACTCAGTCTGCAGATTCGTCTGCTACGACTAGCTACGGGGCTTACTCTGGCGCCGACGCTCAGAGTGCCGCCTCCATGCTCAATACCGATATGGATGACAACAGCACGTTCCTTCGTGGTGTGTATCAAACAGAGTAAGTGTTTCAAAAACAACGGAGTATTCTAGTGTTGATTTTGCGTTATAGCGAGGATGGTCATGTCACTGTTTATTCTATTGTTCCCGGATGGTGTGAGTTGAATGTTTTCCTTCTCTTTCGAATCTTACACATTTGTAGACTCTGGTCGTGCTCAGCATTACCACATCAAGGCCTACCCGGAAGGATACATTGCTGAAAATGGAACCTTCATCGCCACAGGCAGCGCTGTCCAGTCAGTCTTTGTTACTTACTGTATGCTGTCTCTTGTTCTGACATCTATCTGAAGTACCGGCCAATTCTTCTTCGACAATGACACTCTTCAGACGATTGCTGCGACCTACCCTTATTCCTCGAATGCTATTGACTGGTCCGACGCCATCTCAAACAACGATGATGACCAGTGGTATCCTTACCGTGAGTTCATTGTCATGCATCCACCTCGCCGACTTTAACTCTTTGTAGAATCTGCCACTGGCTACAACGCTGAAATGGATATCACCTGGGTCGGCGACGAGATTACTGACGGTCTCATTGGAAGCATTTCCGTTGGACTTAACATGTATGTGATTATGCGCTATTCGACTGAAATCTGGCATGACCGTCGTGATTCAGGTCGTACGCTAGTCTCGAGCTCAGCACCCAATATGCGGACTTTGATGCTGAAGAGTACTATGAGGAGGGAATGCTTCCCGCTGCCTCTGCGGAGGCCTTTGCTTGAACGCGATCTGTGCTTGTGACACTGGTCTTTAGTTAGAGTTCGGACAATTTATGTACTGTATCGAGAATTCTAACTGCTTAATACTTACCTTAATGTCCCATCGCGCGATTTGGCAGATGGATTCAAAGTAATGAGTCATGACAATGGTTGAAAGCGGCAGACTCATCAACACCAGCATCTTTGCACAAGATGCGTGCAACATAGTAATAAGGGGGTAAGCATACAGTATCAAGACTGAGTAGGAGAACAGTCGTTCACGCGAAAGTGATGTCATGTGACTAGGTGACAACGCGTTACGTTGAGTGTCACACCGCCTTCCTTCTGACCACGACCACTGCTGCCTTGCCGCCAAATGCAGGTCTTCCAGCACCGTCTGGACTCTTTTTTGCGCCCGAGACGCGTCAAAACAGGGCCAAAATCGACGACGTCGCTGAAATGGCCGCACCCGAAGCAGTTCCAGGCAAATCCGGAGACACTAGCCGAGGCAGGATTCTACTTTGACCCCAGCGTTGACAACAAGGACCTCGTAAGGTGTTACATGTGTGGGAAGGAGCTGTGCGAATGGGCAAAGGAAGACGATCCGTTTGAGATCCATATGCAAAAGTGCGCCAAGACATGTTCATGGGCGTTCCTGCGGTGTGGACTTGCAGATGATCTTGACATGCAGCGACGGTGAGCTCGACAAGGCTATTGATTGTCAATTACTTACTGTTGTAGGTTTTCCTCGACTGACAAAACGCGCCATCCCACCTCCAAGGCGATGGAGAAGGCGCGTCTGAATACGTTTGGGAAATGGTGGAAGTACGATGGTAGTATCTCCTCCAAGAAGGTGAGTTACCTATCCACCATTACTACCGCGTCCAATTTGTGTGTAGATGGCCCAGGCTGGATTTATCTACTCGCCGCTAGACGACCAAGACGACCTGGTCATCTGTGTCTACTGCGACACGTCCCTCAGCGGATGGGAAAAGGATGACGATCCTCTTGAGAGCATCGTAAACGCGCAGAGAAATCTGCCACGCATTGCGCTTTCTTTGACACCGGCAAATCCCTCGGTCGCTCCCGCTCCCAAACTGCCGATGTTCTTATGCCTACAAAGACCTTTGACGGTGCCGAATCCGAGGAAGAGACAGCCCGTACTACGGCCAAAACACCTCGCGCTTCTCGCAGCGTCGCCAAAGGTGCCAAGACACCCGGTGCCGGTCGTAACCGTTCCGTCAGTCAGGCTATTAAAGCAGAAGAAGAGGATGATGAAGAGCAGGAGGAGGAGATTTCTGCGCCACCACGTAGAACGCGGAAGGCGTCCTCGCGAGCGCGTGTCCCATCTGATGAAGAGACTGCCCCCAGAACTCGCAAAGCATCTACCAGGTCTCGTGCACCCTCTGCAGACGAATCGGAGGAAATTACCGCGCCTGCTCCAAGGACCCGCAAAGCGTCTACACGCGCTGCATCTCGTGCCCCATCGGAGCCTCGCAAGTCTCGCGCAAAGTCCAAACCAGTGCCCGAGACAGAGGAAGAAGCAGAGGAGGAGGATGACGATGTGCCGGATATGGCACCTGTGAAACCACCGCGATCCAAATCGAGGGTGAAAGCGTCGTCGGATGAGAGCGAGCCTCCGAGGACCCGTAAAACATCGACGCGTTCAAAAGGCAAAGCTGTCCAGGATGCCTTGGGGGCAACCAAGACGCCCAAATCCCGAAAGCAGCAGGCTGTGGAATCAGAGGAAGATGAAGAGCCGAAAAAGTCGATGCGCGCTTCGAGGTCGAAACCTCCCCCTGCTCCAAAATCTGAAGATGATGATGATGAACTTCCTGCGGCTTCTACTTCCAAAAAGCCGGCCTCGAGTGCGAAAACTCGTGCCAAATCGAAACCGCCTTCAGTTGCAGAACCGGAAGAAACATTGCGAAAGTCCACTCGGAAGGGTAAGGCAAAGGAGGATGCACCTCAACCAAGCGAACAGCGTACAATATCCCGGTCCCAGTCAAAGCTCAAGGTCGAGGACAGTGACGACGAATTGGTTGTTCAGCCTACCGTTTCCAAGTCCAAAAAGCCTGCATCCCGTATCAAATCTGCTCCCTCGTCCGACGAATTGAAGGATCTTGCTCCCGCAAAAAAGTCGACCAAAGTCAAGGAGGTAGAGCGCAAACCGAAGAAGAAGAAAACGGAGAAAGTGGTGGAGGATAGCACGGATGGAGAGGACGTGTTCATGGATGCTGTAGAGGAACAGGCACCCTCGCGGCCTGCGTCACGTCTGACAACTGCGAAACCAGCTTCACGCAAGCTAGTTGAGCAGCAGCCAATGTCGAGAGTGGCCAAGGCACCTCTATTGGACGATGCGCCTATTGTGTTATCGTCTGATGCTGAAGAAGAACCGCCTAACCCGCCGTCCAAGCCCGTATCCAACGTTGGCAAACTTGCGACCAAATTTGAGTTCCCGAAGAAGGCTTCGCTGCCGGAGAAACCAAAGACGCCACCTCGTCCGCCTCGCTCGCCTGCGAGACCGCTGTCGCCTGTGCGTGCTCCGCCGCCACCGCCGCCAGAACCGATGGATGCGGACGTGGATGTAGATATGGAGGACTATATTCCGGAGGAAGACAATGCGGAAATCGCAACGCAGCCAGTGACCCCACCACGCCCAAGTCCTCCGCCTGCACCTGCGCCTCCCATCCCCATGTCGAACACTTCCCTGGATATGAACCTCGACGCGTTCATTCCTGCGCTCTCCGCGACACCGTTCGTGCCCCTTGACGCCTAAGCGAGGCTGAGCTGGCGATGACGGTGGAGGAATGGATTCGATTCCATATGTTGTTGGAGTGCGACAAGTTTGCGCGCGATGGGGAGAAGGAGGTCTTGAAATTTGAGTGCAAGGCGCAGGAGGTGCAGAGGATGTTGGAGGCGCTCTAAGGTTGGGGCGCATTTGCTCAATACTTATCGATGTCACGAATTTTTAATGATATATCTCAAATTTCGTGACAGATCGTAGTAGAAAGCATGTGTAGTATCATTGCATTCATATGCCTTGTGCAATGGAGTGTAACGTGAGGCAGTGGTAACTCAGTTAATGATCAAAGACAGTAAATTACATATAGTCTCAACGTTCCGCATCACATAGACTCAAAGCTCGCCACGAATGATAGCGGAAGCTAAAGGGAGAAGATTAGGACATGCAATATCACGCCTGCCATGAAGACATACCCATCTCGCCTATCGTGTACACCGAAGCTGACGATCAACAGGTCATTAGTTATCCTCCTTACAACCAGGAAAGCCATAACACACCAACTGGATGCGCGGCAAAATGTAATGGTACAATAGACAAGTCCGCAACGCGTATGTTCTCGGTTCCGTACACCTTGAGTTGGGCGTCGACAACGCCTCGTTTATCCCTAGGCAGCATAGACAACGATCCGCATACATCTTTAGAATGTAACGATATCAGTAAGGCGAGTGGGGAATAAAGAGTCTCTCACGGAAGGTGGTGCCAATGTACTTTGTGACCCAATCTTCATCGCTTTGAGTTGGATGCAGCAGAGAAGACGGATGCTGTACGTACCGGCGATCTCTGCGTCTGTATTGACTTGCGGTCCGGGATTAAGTTCAACGGGCTCCGGATCTGGGTCACAGTCAATAGCCAGTCAATTGCAAGCAGGAGGGTCGACGTACCAAAGAAATCGCTTACAGGCGCCGTCCGCGCCACTTTGCGAACAAATCTCACCATATCCACCAGAACCTGTCGATCTAAAGAATTCAGCTATACATGTTGTCCACGAAAGGCATGCGGCGTACCGAATTCATGTTCAAAGTAATGAGGGTCGTAATCCGGATGCTCGTGGGATTGTCTGTCCTGGCGTGGATCGTGCCGCGGTTGAAGCTATAATTAGTGGCGATGAGGAACGAGAATGTTTTTTCCCTCTTTGGCGGATCTGCAAGCCTTAGAAGACGGAATAAAAGTTATGTGTTGCGCACTAGGCTGGGACATAAAGCCGGGGAACCCAACGAATTCGAATCCGGGACTACCGTTAGACATTCGGCGAAGCATGATTTCGTACTGGTCGTGGCGGCCTGGAGGGTAGGAGTGTTGTCGGACTCGATCTTCTGTCGTTGTCGGGCAATTAGGTCCTCGGCGCGGGGAGACATCGTCGCGAGACCCGCGTATGCCATCTCGCTTATGCCCATCATGAAGACGCCTTCGTTCTTTTTGCTGCAAGTTCAGGATTAATGGCGCGGTACATTACTATCAGCGGTTGGATGTCATACTATAGTTCAACTTGGTGTGCAAACTGGTCTGGAGTGAGCAAAGCATCGTACGTTCGTGTGGGTAACCGTCTTTCATGACTTTTTGTTACGGTGTCAAATAAGGCTAGGAGATAATGAAGAAAGAAGGCGCACTAACCGTATGTGAGACCCATAAAGTTGTGATCTTGTACATTCTCGCCGACACCTTCCAGGGCGATTTTGACTGGTACATTGATCTTGTTCAACACGTCAGGTCGACCGATCCCAGACAGCTCGAGTATCTGTGGAGATTTGAGAGCACTAGTTGGGCGTTTCCTTCAGTCTCGCTTCACGGTAGAGCAATACATACCCTGCGCATAAAATCACTTCTTTCTTCACTTGCACGCTATACACTACCCCGTCAGATCCGTACGAAAAGTCTACGCTCGTCGCTTTGAGTCCGGTCTTTCCTGTCTCTGTGTTCAGCTTGTGCACCAGTGCGCCCGCTAGAACATTGAGATTCTTCCGCTCAGCATTCGGCGTGAAGAAAGCCTGGCGTATATTGATGATTCATTCAGGACAAGAGAGAGGGATATACACCTACCGAGGTAGCGTATGACCTTCCATTCGTCTCGGGATCGAGGGTATTGGCGACGAGGTACGTGCCGGCTGGCTGAAGCAAAGTCTTAGTGTGTGTGAGGTTAAATCGTTCGAGAGTAAATTGTTACATTTCCCCCATTCTATAGAAAGGTTTAGTGATTGAGTTTGCATTTGCTTGAAAAACATACCGGCGCTTGAGCCCATGGCAGTCCGAGAGCGACGAAAGTCTACATCAGGCGTTAACGGAATGTTATTGACGGGATTAGAGACAACCACCTCTTGCAGTTTAATGGAGACATCGAGAATATTCTTCGGGTGACTCAACTTGAGTGGGCCTGTTGAAAAGGTGATAACGACCAAAATGTAATGAAACTAAAGATGAAGAAACCTTGGCCCCATTTCTTATCCCAGACCTTCAACGCGTCCGCTGACATCTTACTTGAAAAGTCTTCATTGGGATAAAACCTGAACAAGGAGAAACCATCAATACTTTATGTCCCTACGCGGTAAAGGCGCAACTCACGTTGCCACTCGTTGAATGTATTTCTCGTACGTATCCCAGTTCCATTTAGGGTTTCCTAGTCGTTCCCAGTCTATAATAATATAACGCCCACGCCGGCCAAGTGAACGTGGAATACTTTACCATCAATATCTGCTTTGGGCGGTACAGTCCAGCAACAGAAGTTCAAGGCTGAGCTTCCACCCAGGCTTTTCCCCTAGAGATAATACAGGTTTAGTATATTGCCAATCCGCGTAAGACGAGGACGAACCGATTCCACGGAAATTCTCTGCCGCCTGCGTAAAGCTGGGGAACCTACGCGAAGCGGTGTCAGGTTAGCCAACTTGAGGAGATGATGATTTACAGTCTTGAAATCCCAGTCGTAGTCAGGTTTGGAGAATGTGGCCCGTATTGGCCGGGGCGCGCTGCGGCAGGCTCATTAGACGTGAACATAATGGATGACGCTTGGCTCACTGATCAGCACGTCGTCTAGGTTCGGCTTTCCAGCGTCGAGGACTAGCACCGAAACGTCAGGATTCTCAGATAGGCGTGCGGCAACTACGAGTCCGGCAGTCTGTGTGAAATATGAGAGCATGCGAGATCAATGGTCCGCCATATTCACACCACCGCCTGCGAGTTTCAATGATGTCAGTCAAGGGAGAGAGAGCAACGCACGGCGTACCAACAACAACATAATCGAAAGATTTATCAGTAGCTTCGCCAACAGTGATAAGAGGCATGATAGACAACGGTGTGAAAAGAAGAGAAGGAGCTTAAATACCGTTTCGGCATGTATAAAGTCGTAAGGTCGCGTGTCCAGTAATGGCGCAGCCTGGCGTCCTCCGTGCGGTGAGATCGCAAGTCGCCACTCAAACTCCAGAAAAGTTTTGATATCGGCCAATTCGTTCTGAGCGTGTGCTGATCAATCGTCAGTCTTAACTTGAAAAAGGTGAGATTCATCGTGGACAGTCCCTTTAGGACGCTTTTTTCTGCGCTGCCGTCGCGTCGGGGTAATATTGATTGATGCAGCCTCGAACGCAAGCGCTGCTAAAGTGTCTCCGCACGAACTCCGGATGAATGGCAGACGTTGAAAAAGTGAGGTATCGTGGACATCGGATTGGCAGGTAGCGGAGATGATGGACAGTCTTTGCGCCGGACCAAAGGGCCATGCAGCGGCGAATCAATGCTAAGATTTAGGCTTGCAAATTCCAAGTACAACCCCGAGTGTGTTGAAAGAGGCGACACCGAATGAACCGCGTGTATCTGGTTCCGAGCGATGGGGGCTTCCCCACGGACAACGCGATGTGGATCCGGGGAGAACTGGAAATTGTGTATAGTCGAGAGCAAACATTGGGAAGACAGGGGTGTTGCTTTGTTGACAACAAACAGCGCGTCGTCGCGTTTGGCTCTCACGGTTCAGACTCCGCTTTAGCATCGACCACCATAACCGCCTGGGCCAGTCAGCCGCCGAGTACGCTGCCTGTCTTTACTTGAGCGTAGACGCCGCCAGTGTGATCAAATGGCATCACCTGAACAGGAGGCAGAGCTGTCCATGTCACAGCTGTCATTAAACTCTTCCGAGACGCAGTCGGAGGACTGGGATCGCTCAATGTCGACGGACGACTCGCCTGTTGATGCAAAGACGCCGAGAAATTCTGTTGTTTTCCCGGCCGAGGGAAGCGAAGAGACACCGAATGGCAAGGGTGGAGGAAAACGGTCGCTGAGCGAGCTGATGCGGTTGCACGCTGCCAAGGGGTCCGGCCAGTTTAGTGCAGAGGAGGCCAGTCGTGTTGCAGATGTATTGGGCCAATGGGTGAGTGCCGCTGTTGAATAACGAGTAGATGCTAACCGAGCGACATCAGATAAACGCGAGCTCGTCTCCATATGAAGGCGAAGACGATTTCTTTGCGCGATCGCAGGATGATCTGAGTGTGAAATCGAAAAAGAGTCCTCTCGATGGCGCAGGCGACGGCAGACCGCGAGGGCGCAGCGAAAGCGCCAATAACACTGGTTCTCGGTCAGCTAGTACGAACAAATCATGACCCAAGCGCATCTACATTGTTATCTTTATATGGTTTTCATTGCTTTGACGACATTTACGACATTGCTACTTACAAAGGAGGCTACGACCGCGACGAGACTAGTGTAGAATGGCGTTGTAATGGGGCGATCACGTCGGTGTACATAGGCTACAAAGCAAGACTGGAGATGCCCTGCAATCAGTAATTTCCCCAGCGAGATTGGATCGGAGTATGAGGAACATATTGTGGGTTAGACTCCGCACCACAGACGAGTCCGACCTTGCTCGGTACCAAGTAAGATAACCCAGTTTGGAACCCTCGCCGGTCGCCGATTAGCTTTTCCTGCTGTCCACTCGTGCACACAGCGCTCAGGCTCGGCTTACAGTGTACAAGAGACCGGCTATCTAATACGCGTCACACGATTGTGGAAAAGACTTTTAAACGCGTCCTAAACCGAGCAAAATGCCATCGTGGGAAAATTGGGGCCTCCGCCAAAATATAAATCACTCGATTCTGCGATACGGCCACATCTTGTCCTCCTCCTCCCACCATGTCCTCCAAGCGTTCGTGTTGACCGTCAATTCGTTTATTCTGTTGCTAATCCCTTCCACAGCCATCCGTGAATACGACGCCAAGCTTCTGCTCGCATACTGGCTCAATCGTGTTCAACTTGTCGATCCTTCCCTTGAGGTCGCTCCAGCCGCGACCCCCGCTTACCCACGGGTTGCCCAGCTTCTCTTCGATGAGGATACGCATACCTTACCCCAAAGGAGGCACTGCCCAAGTGGTTGCAAGAGTCCGGCGTCAAGCTCGTCGCTAAACCCGATCAACTGATCAAGCGTCGTGGTAAGGCCGGTCTTTTGGCCCTCAACAAGTCTTTCGATGAGGCAAAGGAGTGGATTGATGCGCGCGCAGGCAAGGTCCAAAAGGTGTGTACTTCCCAGTACACCTTGTTTCTATTACGTTTCACTTTTCTTATCGATTTCAATGTCTTTTTCACATTGTCACGGGCCTCGTTGTCGGTCTGAGACTTCGACGCAACGCGTTTTGTTCCACACGTGATCGATCTGACCGCTCCTAACAGGTCGAGTCCGTTTCTGGCCCTCTGACCTCCTTCATCCTCGAACCTTTCCTTCCTCACCCTTCCAACACCGAATACTACGTCTGCATCAACTCTTCCCGTGAATACGACTCCATTCTCTTCACCCACGAGGGTGGTGTAGATGTCGGTGATGTTGACGCAAAGGCGTTGAAGCTCGACATTCCCGTCCAGACCTCTAAAAACCCCAACACTTTCCCCTCCAAGGAGACTATCAAATCCACCCTCCTCACTCACGTTGCTGCCGAGAAACAAGATGCTCTTGTCGACTTCCTGATCCGTCTCTACTCTGTCTATGCTGACCTACACTTTGCTTACCTTGAAATTAACCCTCTCATCTGTCTTGGCCCCAGCGAGTCCAAGAGCGGCAAGGTCGAAATCCATTACCTCGACATGGCCGCAAAGCTCGACCAGACCGCAGAGAGCATCTGTGGCATGAAGTGGGCTATCGCTCGTGACCTCAGCGTCTACGAGGGCACCACTGCTTCCAGTGCCAAAGGCGGTAAAGTCACCGCTGACCGCGGACCTCCCATGGTTTTCCCCGCTCCTTTTGGTCGCTCCCTGACCAAAGAGGAAGCTTACATCCAGAAGCTCGACGCGTCCACTGGTGCTTCTCTCAAGTTGACCGTCTTGAACCCCGAAGGTCGTGTCTGGACTATGGTCGCTGGTGGAGGTGCATCGGTCGTCTACTCTGATGCCATTGCTGCTTGCGGTACGTGTATTACCGTTGCAGTCATCGCAATTTCACTTATCGCGTTCTAGGATTTGCTCACGAGCTTGCCAACTATGGTGAATACTCTGGTGCTCCCACCGAGGGACAGACCTACGAGTACGCCAAGACCATCATCGACCTGATTACCCGCGGAACTCCCCGTCCCGAGGGCAAGATCCTCATCATCGGTGGTGGTATCGCCAACTTCACCAACGTTGCTGCCACATTCAAGGGCATTATCCGCGCTCTCAAGGAGTACAAGCAGCAGCTCATTGCTAGCGGCGTCAAGATCTTCGTTCGTCGCGGTGGTCCCAACTACCAGGTTAGCTTCTATACCCACTTCCAACTCCTCCACTAATGACCCTCTTATCGCCTCCAGGAAGGTCTCAAGGCCATGCGCTTGCTCGGAGAATCTCTCGGTGTCCCCATTCGTGTGTTTGGACCGGAGACTCATATCACTGAGATCGTACCGCTTGCCCTCGGCATCGCACCCAAGAAGGCTGCTGCCACTACCCCCAAATCCATCTCTGCCACTGCTCCTGGCACCCCTCCCGTCGTTTCCGGCGAAGTTGCTGATGAACCTGCTGCCGTGGGCGTTATCAGCCCTACTGGATCCCGCGTACAGCCTGATGACCAGATTGTTCGCTTTGACACTACCTCCCCTTCTTCCCGCCCTGCATACCGTCCCTTCGATGCCTCCACTCGTTCATTCGTCTATGGTCTCCAACCCCGTGCCATCCAGGGCATGCTTGACTTTGACTACTCGTGCGGTCGTTCAACGCCCTCCGTCGCTGCTATGATCTACCCCTTTGGTGGTCACCACATCCAGAAGTTCTACTGGGGAACTAAGGAGACTCTTCTCCCCGTCTACACCAGCGTCGCCGAGGCCGTCTCCAAGCACCCCGATGTTGACGTCGTTGTCAACTTTGCCTCGAGTCGCAGCGTGCTCGGCAGCACTATGGAGATCCTCAAGGGACACACTGACAAGATCAAGAGCATTGCTCTGATTGCTGAGGGTGTACCCGAGAGGCACGCTCGTGAGATCCTCTGGGAAGCCAAGGAGCGTGGTGTTCTCATCATCGGTCCCGCCACTGTCGGTGGTATCAAGCCTGGTTGCTTCAGGATTGGTAACTCTGGAGGGTATGTTTCTTTGCTTTCGATGTTGATTCCTCGAGTAACATGGTTTACAGTATGATGGACAACATCATCTCCTCGAAGCTCTACCGCGCCGGCTCCGTTGGCTACGTCTCCAAATCTGGAGGCATGTCCAACGAGTTGAACAACATTCTCTCCTTCACCACCAACGGTACCTATGAGGGTATTGCCATCGGTGGTGATCGTTACCCCGGCAGCACTTTCATTGACCACCTCCTCCGCTACGAGGCTGACCCCGAATGCAAGATGCTCGTCCTCCTTGGTGAGGTTGGTGGTGTCGAGGAATACCGCGTCATTGAGGCGGTCAAGTCCGGTGTCATCAAGAAGCCTATCGTCGCCTGGGCCATCGGTACTTGCGCCAAGATGTTCACTACCGAGGTGCAGTTTGGCCACGCTGGTTCTATGGCCAACTCAGACATGGAGACCGCTGACGCAAAGAACACTGCCATGAGAGCCGCGGGCTTCGTCGTCCCCGAGACCTTTGAGGATCTCCCCACCGTGCTGCGTGAGACGTACGATGCGCTCGTCAGCAGCGGCGCCGTCAAGCCTCAGCCCGAGCGCGATCCTCCGTCATCCCCATGGACTACAAGTGGGCCCAGGTAGGCATCTTTGGTTTTTTTTGTCATTCCGATGTTAATGGCATTTTAGGAATTGGGTCTCATTCGTAAACCCGCTGCCTTCATCTCCACCATCTCCGATGAGCGTGGCCAGGAGCTCCTTTACGCCGGTATGCGTATTTCCGAGGTATTCAAGGAGGACATTGGTATCGGTGGTGTTGTCAGCTTGTTGTGGTTCAAGCGCCGCCTGCCGTCATGGGCGACCAAGTTCATCGAGATGGTGCTCATGTTGACTGCCGACCACGGTCCGGCCGTGTCTGGTGCCATGAACACCATTGTCGCCTCGCGTGCTGGCAAAGACTTGATCTCCTCTTTGGCGTCTGGTCTCCTCACCATTGGTAGCCGATTCGGTGGTGCTCTCGATGAAGCCGCCTCCATGTTCTCCAATGCCCGGGATACTGGTCTTACTCCTCGCGAGTTCGTCGACAACTCCAGGAAGGCCAACAAGTTGAGTGAGTATATTCTTGTTTCTCGTCTTTATTGTACGATACTGATGGTCTTGAAAGTCTCTGGCATTGGTCACAAGATCAAGAGCGTCAATAACCCTGATCTCCGTGTCGAACTCGTCAAGGAGTTTGTGAGGAAGAACTTCCCCAGCCACAGTCTCCTTGACTATGCCCTCGCCGTCGAGAAGGTCACGACCTCCAAAAAGGATACCGTAAGTGCTGCGATACTTCTTCGTCAATGTCATACTTATCGCACTATCACAGCTTATCCTCAACGTTGACGGTTGTATCGCTGTTTGCTTCGTCGACTTGCTCCGGGACAGCGGCGCCTTCTCGCGAGAAGAAGCCGACGAATACATTAAGATTGGTACCTTGAACGGTCTTTTCGTCCTTGGGCGTAGTATCGGTTTCATTGGTCACCACCTTGACCAGAAGCGCCTGCGCGCGCCTCTGTACCGCCACCCTGCGGACGACATCTTCATTAACATGGCCGATGTGTCGCAGCCGCGTGTGCTCGTTCAGCAGTAAGGGCTTCGGGGGGTTCTCGTTTGAGCAGTTTGCATCTTTGTCACACTAGAGTAGTTAGATATCATCAATGCAGCATTTTCTTCATCTCATTCCCAGTGCATTTAGGTTTATAAGGTCAACGCATAAACCCAGAGTGTAGCACTTCTTCATGCAATATTTTGATCATGAAGGTGTCGGTCTTCTACGTATCTCATAAGTACCTATACTGACAAGTGCGGTGAAATGCTCGAAAGATGTTTCTTTAATGGCGGATTGTCCTCCTCGATCACGCTCGATGAATATTCACTTGAGAGAGCGAATCATCCGGCGCAGAGATCTCGCTGTTTGTTGACTTTATGTCGAATGGCTTGATTATCGAGAGTTAGTGGTGCAACTGCTAGCTCATCCTTGGCTAGAAGGTGTTGAGTAATTCCTCCATGTATCATAGTGCTTTAATCATCTTTCATATAGGTCGCGTTAGCTACACGCCTTTCGGGTTTGCCTGATGGTACAATCAAGATTAGGATGAGATGACGGATTGAAGTCAGCTGCCATTGCGATGTGGAGGAGTCGCGACTCAATCATAGAAGCAGAACCACAAGTGACGCACGCCTCAACTTAAGGTTTCGCACGGGGTTCAATGCATGTTTTCAAGCACATCTGGCGCTCTGCTGATCATCGTATCACATCCTAAACTCGCAAAGGAAGTTCATCAGCTGTGCATCTACGCCTCAAATTTTGACATCGGCGCGCTATAACGCTGCTGATTGACTCTTTGAAAATCTATATCGGTTGAAGAGCGCCCTGCTTCAAGTTTCTGCTACTCCATCGTCATCAGCAGGCGTCTTCTTTTCTTGGGGGCCATTCCTTGTACCTGTACGCCCTCGACCTTCCATTCAACCTCAGAAAACGATCGACGGATGCGGTGAATCGACCTTCCTTCTGGGCTGGGAATATAGCCGATTCTGTGCAACTGCGAGCTCGCAAGAAACCTATATAGACTTGACCGATGCTGTCGAAGATATCATCACAGTATATCACAAAGGTCCGTGCTCGGCGTGTATACAACTGACTAGCGCCACGTAGAACAGATCCTTTTACCCCGAGACGCTGTGATCATGATTTGATCTGTCTTCGCGTTTTTATTTTCAGAACAAGGAATTGAATCCCAGTGACAGCCGATCCTTATCATTATGCGTCTCTGTCGGTTTATTGGACTTTGGTTAGCTCACGTTCTGGCTTGCGGATCTGGCTCGGACTCTAGAAACCTTGAGGCTTTGCGGACCTGCGTCTGCGCGACTCCTTCATTACAGCGTCATTGACCTCCAGCAGCTGACCTCAATCCGTCATTTCATCTTAATCTTCATCGCACCACCAGACAAAGGTAGCTGTGCAAATTGGAACAATTGCGCGGGATGTCCTATCCCCAAGCTTCAGGACCGATGCTTCTACGTGAGGTTCACTGACAGGTATGAAAACAAGTGAGTCTGCGGTGTATCAGTTTCGTAACCACTGTAGCCTTAATAACAGCCTTTTTCGCTCAGAGCATCTGCGGTGAATGAGTTGGGCAACATAGCCCTGTTACCCACGCTCGAGCTTCTACTCGCAGAAACACGTTCCATCGTCAGCAGGCATCAGCTTCTCGTCATCGCCCGTTACACAGCTTGGGGATTGCTGCTAATGGTATACTGTGCCCTCGTCAAGGGATTGCGGGGACGGAGATCAAGGTTTTTGTTCCGTTCGCCGATATCGAGCCGCGGCGCAGCGTGTACTACGCATGGTAAAGCGGGCCCTCGGGTGTTGGAGGTGAGCGCTCGTTCGCGTGTATACCGCAAGGCCACGGGCTGGATGTTCGGGGAAATTAAGCGTAGACCACCGAGGCCGTGCGTCGAGTCGGTATCTGCGTCTGCGAGGTTATCGTCGGGAAGGTCAGCTTCGGCGTCTCAAAGTCGTAGTGTTGGTTGTATTCGGCCGGTGGATCATTTCCTTTAGGGCTAAGACGAGAGCCACGCATAACGCGCAGTCAAAGTACTAACTCTGACACAGGCAAGAGGACATGTGAAAAAGGCGAGTTTTCCTGTTCTCGAGGACTTCGGGCGGCGTTTGCATGATATTAGGAGATCTTCAGTACAGCTGATGGTCGTAGTCGCTAGTAGCAATCCAACAGATGCGTAAACGTCGGGTCGTGAGCGAGGATGGTCATGTACGGACTACAACAATGAGCTACGCCGACAGTGTGTCGTACGGGGGGAAAGAAGCGTTCCGACGAGGACGGTTGGGACACCCCAAGTAATCTATTAGTGTTAGTTGACGTCGATCTTGATGTTGTTGGGTGTTGCCTTCGGAGGCTTTTGTGAAATCCCTTCTATACCGGAGATCGTGGTCGTCGGAGAGGGCAAACATAAAAAGGCAAGTGTGGAGAGGAATAACCCAACAATGTCCTGGCACACTCTTCCCCTCGAACTCAAGCAAGCAATCGTCGACGAGCTTGACGAGCCGTATCCTCTGGCTCAAGTAGACCGTCTATCCTATACTGTCTGCGTCGGCGCCTTGTTTAAGGTAAGAATCGCGACGAAGACAGACGTCGGTGTACTAAAGGCCCATCGGTAGAACATTAAACTCAAGTCACCGACACATCTGAGCGCCTTATTGGCCAATGTTCCCTCAGATTACCTGGCACAGACCGCGTCGATCACCATCGACTTGTCTGGCAACGTTGGCAGCGATCTCTGCTCGCTGCTCGCGCTTACCCCGCGACTGAAGAATCTGGCGGTCTCTTCTGCGGGCCGGCTGACATCGTCGGTTCTCTCCGTCGCGCTACCGGATCTTCAGACACTGAGCCTAAGCCACATCGATCCTCATGGGCTGCACCCTCTAAGCGAACGTCTCGTCGTCTCGTTTTGTCTGTCCCTCCCCTCGCTGACCTCGCTCACGCTATGCGGCATCACCCGCTCAGCACTCCACGCGCCGTCCCTATTCTACCCTGTCGTCCGGAACGACAATGATATCCCGCCACACGCCCTAGTCGGGGAGGACCTTGCTCTCCCGAATATCCTGCGCATCGCCTCGCTCCGCTCGCTCGTTATTCGAGATACCCCATTGAATGACGTACGTTGGGAAACTGTTCCTGTAGCGTGCAGCATCAATCAAGTCGAGCTTGAAGGACCGGATGCCGATCGTGTCCTTGCTCGCATTGGGCCGAGCATCCAACACGTATCCCTCGGCGTATCTGCCCCTCCCCGAGCGCCGTGCCCCGCTCTCACCAGACTCCATACCACCCCTGATTTCCCTCCCGACGCCCTAGCACCCACCCTTTCTGCGCCAGCGTTCTGTTCGTCCCCGATTTCCAGGGTAGACGTCGAGTGCTTCGCGGACGATCTTCCGGATCTTTGCCATGCCATCTCTGATTTCCTTCTCGTTCGCCAGAATCGCCTCTGATTTGGACCAAGCTCGAACGCGTTGATGTTCGTGTGCTTAAAGGAGAAGAAACGCCTTGTGATGAAGAATCCTTGGCCGCTATGACTCGTCTCATACGCTTGTGCACCGAGCTTAAATTACGCTGCGACTCCGTCAAGGCTCTTCGCAGGTGGCCGGACGGGCGTCTCCGCGCGAACACTGTTTAGTGCCCGTGCTCTTTCTACGTATCTTTATTCTATTCTATTTTGTACTCGGGAATCAATGGAATTAAGGACATACTAGATCTGCGCCCTCTTCTAAGATGTAAACGGACGGTGAGAAGTCCAACGAAGAATGTTCATTCATCATGTCCGCGAGTGTCTGCCCTCGTTGATTCATACAAGTATGCATACCTGATTGATACCTACGTCTACATGGAGTTTTGGAACAACAATGGAAGAGCGCAAAATGGTAAGTGTTCATTGACTAAACACGAACAAGGGAGGGAGAACGTGTTTCAGCTCTACATTGCCGATTCAAGGTGAAAGCCACGAGCTTCGAGCGCGTGTCCACTAGCCCCGTACACTGCTATTATCTCACTAGAGATGCTTTTGTTCTCAACACGGCGAACAAGGTGTCCAAGACGGGATCCATCACGGGAATCTATGTTTTGCACCGACCATGTCAACGCATTCTGTTGTTGGATTTGAAACGGCTTCCGGATGACTGTGATCTCTCGACAACATCGGGCCTCGTCATTCCGTGTGATAGGTTCGTCGACGGATAACATGATCCCTTCTTCACGGTCCGTCAATTCTCGATTCAGTAAGGCTAGCTCCACTGACGGTGAATAGAATTTAGTCTCGGAGGAGATAGGACTTGATGCAGATGCACCGATTGTCGTGGAGGGCGGAGCCTCATCAAAGGAAGGAGGGCCTAGAGCTATTCTGGCATAAAGCAACTGTAAGTGGAGGATGCGAGCTTTGAAGGCCAAAGCACCGGGTCTCATACCAACATAAACCCAATCTCTTCGCGACAATCATCAGACTGATACGAAACTGATACGTTGAGAATGGACGTTGCTAACAGCCTGCTGAGTCCAAGGGAGGGTAGGCCAAGGTTTAAGGATGCATGCATTGTAAGGCTAGGCACACGAGTTCTAATTCAGTCACGTACTACATGTCGGCATCGAGACGCTCGGTTGGTCAGGCGGGAGTTGTTAAAGGAGCTCAAGTCGAGCAAAAATATCTATCGAGGTCATGCGGTGAGAATGAGCGGAGCATACCATCAAGGGAAGCGTTTATGCCGCAATGCTCCAGACAGATGTGTGGTCTTCTAGCTCCAGATTGTCACAAACAGTGCAAAGAGGTTGAGTGATTTCCGTCAAGCGCTTGACAAGTGAAGAAAGATAGATATCAGGTTGTCATGTCGACTTTAGAAGGAGCGGTGAGTCGTCGTTGGTGTTGGTTCTGGTGCCCACGGAGGACTTGCAAGACTGAATTTTGGAGTCGACGGTAAAAAGCAAAGGCCACCGGCTTTGTGGGTGACTAAGCCGATTGCTCCTGCTTTCAGTCAACCACGACGCGATGAGTACGCCTTCGAATCCATCTAAACGCGGCCGTAAACCTGGAGGAACTATCATCAACATGTCGCATACGTCTCCCGACCTCCCGCAGCATTCGCCGACAGCGTCAACGTCGACGCCTCAGCAAGTTCGGTGGGCTCTGCCAGAGTCGACATCGCGTCCTGGCACTCCTTCAGGCGGTGGAACGCTCTTAGGTAGCACAAGTATTGCTGCCCGCGCACGTCCATCGTCGACGGTGACTGTACCGCGGACGTCTACCCCAACAAGAGACCATTATCCCAATATCAGCTCCTCCTCAGTCCCTGTACTTGATACTACAGGCCTCATCAGTCTTGATGCTCCAGATGACAGTACCACATCGACACCTGTAATATCTACGACATCACTACCTACCACGATGCCCTCCATGACCACTTTGCCGACCATGACCATCCCCACGTCGTCCGCTATGCCCACCATGTCTTCAACATCGATGATGTCGTTTCCAACGACGGGATACACAAGGACGACGATGCCTCCACCGACGTCCGTGCCAATGAAATTCCAGGCCATGGAAGACGAAGGTGAAGGGGACGATGAGTTATTCCCTGCCATGGCGGACGATGACTACTCTGCTCAGCAGAGTTGGAACAGCCAGTCGAAAGACAATCTTAAGTAATAGCGTTCTTCATTTCTTCGGTCTTTAGCTTAACTTGGGATGTTTCTAGAGTCCTCATGGACCACTTCAGCTCAGAGCAGTATGATCGCTTCGAGGCGTACAGACGCCACGCGTTACCAAAACAAGGCGTCAGAAAAGTGAGTCGCAGACTGTCTGACAATGTCTTTGTTTTCTAATATATCAAGGTTATACAACAAACAGTAGGTACTCAAGTATCACAACCTGTCGCTCAGATTGTAGCTGGTTTTGCCAAAGTATTTGTTGGAGAGATCGTGGAAAAGGGTATGCACGTCTCTTCACGGTTTGGGACGCTATACTCACACGTATATTCGTAGCTCGGGCAGTTCAATCTAGGCGAGGAGAAACCGGTCCTTTATCGCCTGATCATCTTCGTGAAGCATACAGAATGTACCAGGAAGAGACTGGCAGAGTTGGTGCGGCGCGACCTTTGCGAGGTAAAAAGCTTTTCGTTCGATGACTCACTGGAGGTAAGCGGTTATTCTTCGGGAATGTCGCTATTGCTAACGTTGTTCGCAGATGACTCCCTGTGTACTTTTACGCACTTTTGGTCCTCGTGCTGTATAATAAGCTCGCGCGCAAGAAATATATCAACTTCTTTCCAAGGGTCTACTTTTCATCCTGTAGTTATCCAGACGACTGGTACATGAGTCATATACGGTCATTCAATGCCACGACCTCAAGGCCTGGAGGCTTTATTCAAGAACTTCCAGAAATAACATTGAATAGCCATTCTAACCTCTAGGCCGTTGAAAGACGAATGCCGCGTACTTACTATTTTGTGAGTTGAGCCCATCAGGCACCAACGAAGGTTAAAGACATCATAGGTTGTGTCAGACGACGATCCTCGCTCACATGGACCCATGCGAATCCACAAGGAGGCCTCCGCCGAACGGCCGATCGGTGCTTCTCGGGTCGTCGTCGCGTGTTTTCCTCCTTTACTATTTTCCGCTCCTTTTGCGCGCCCTCTTGCGCCTCGCTTTTGGCTCGCTCGCTCGCTCGCTCTCAGACTGTCGATCAGAGTGGTCTGATCTACGCTATTTGATTTTTCCACGCTACCTGACTTGGATATCGGTGCAATCTCCGCACTATGCTAAGGCTTTTGTTCAATGACTCGCGTGCTCTGTGTCCTGAGAACTGCTAAGGTTTTCTTTCAGGAATACTAGAATCGTCATCGACTATAATTAAACCTCTTTCTTTCCATTACAGTTAATAAATTCTTTCTACGGAAAGTTCGACTATGATTTGGCATCCAGGAATCCGATCGACATATCGATCCAGAGCTGTGTACCCGCAGCAACGCGCTGATGGAGCTGACCGCAACCTAGGTCAAGTGTTTCTGCATGCTTCTCGACGAAAATGGGTTTATCTTCTCATGAAGTACGCTTGGCCCGTTCACTGTTCAGTAAGGCGGTGAAGCTGAGTTCCAAATCGGCCTTGGCCGTTTTACTGAACAGCATCATCATTCAGATTCGAGTTCCTGGTCTTTCCGATGTCGCGCATGGCCTCAAACGAAGAAAGAGCTCCTTAAAAAGGTACATACGTTTCCTATCCCAGCTATCAGTTTTCATTGAAGGTCCCCCTTGAGATAATCCAACAATATGCAGGCATAAGATATCGGTGTACCGTGACCTTGAGTATGGGCGGGCGGATCGTATTGAGAATGACCTTGGAACGCGCCTCTAAGCCCAGAATATCTTGAAGTGCAAATACAGGGCTGTATATGACCTCCGTTCTCCGCCTGTGGCTTGGGAATGCTAATAAGGATGCAACTACATTCACAATGGACACAATGATTTGCGGTTACGAGCTTGTGTTGAGACATTTTCCCCCGGGCCCTAGGAGGAAAGAGGAGAGACAGCTCTCCTTTCGGTCGTGCAACGCGTTGACAACGAGTCGACGCCCAATGACACGCGCGATTTTTTTGGTTTCTTCAGCTAGCCTCGATTGGAGCTCTCCTTTGTTCCGCGCTCGGCGATGTGCACTCGATAACCCTGCAAAAGAGCTGCAAACGTGAGCATTTAGGAATAACCCTAGCAACTAAGGTTTCTCCCATTCAACTATTGCATCCGGACCGTATGGGATTGGGAGTCTATGTCCTTTCTCCGCCAGCCATATGTTGCATTACGTTTGCCTCGGCGAATAATCCGCCTCCGGCGCCGCTCTCTCCTCCAATACGGTCGGCGGCGAGCTGAAAATTTCGCGTGAAGATCCCTGTTTTATTTGGCTTTACGAGAAGAACGTGTAAAGAGGAGCATTGAGCCCAGAACACGGTATGTCGATCATGGCGTCAATGTGATCGGTCTGTAGTTCGGCCAGGCCAACCCTTTAGAATTAAGATCGAGGAAAACGCGAAAAAAGACCGATTTGGAATTACGGAGGAAGAGGGCATGATCGACGCCACAGATGGTCGCGTTGAGAATGCGAAGGGCGCTGAACAGCGCCAGTGCGCAGCTGTTCGTAGGGCTACTCAGGCCGTGTGGCTACCCCCACGCCACGCGTCTGACCGGACATAGAGGTGCTAGCCCTTCCCCACAAACGCGGACGCATCTTGGCATGCGATATCTCGCTTGTTGCAAATAAACACGGTGATCATCCTTGGTCTACGGAGGAAGACTTACCAATCACGTTGACACATAACATAACCGAGAAGATTCAACGCGACACATCATACATGGTATTAGGACGTGATGTGGTGATGAAGATTGTTCGTAGCAACTGAAAGATTAATGGGTAGTAGGTAGCAGTACTAGAGCAGAACTAAGAGCTATGTAAATATGTCAAGAATCAATGGTAGTCCAGATGCCTACATCCTATCAATCTAACCGTCGACGAGTGTTTGTGGTGGAGTGTGGTCGTAGTTATATCCTGGTGCTCCCTGAGGGAATTCACGAGCAGAGGATGGTCGATATGACTGTGGTTGCGAGGGCGGCGCGAGGTCATAATGATAATTAGACTGCGGGGGAGTTGTCTGGAATGCACGTGGTGGCGTGTTCCCGCTCCCGCCAAATGTCAGTGAGACAGCGGATTGCGGACTGGAAGAGACTTGTTAAGTGATGAATCTGGCACGGCCAAGTCAACGCTCACTTTGAATGCGATCCTTCCGAAGTCTCTGGATAGAAGTAATTTCGTGACAAGGAGCGCTCGTCGTCCGCTGAGTGATAATCATAGATCAAATTCCCTGACGATAGCTGGGAGCTTCCGGAGCGTGGATGGCTTCCAGACGATATGGAACTGTTAGGAAGGTCCAATGGATCGGACGGTAACCTGAGATGTGGCGAAGATGTATCTAGTGATAGATGGGGGGGTCGGGGGCGTTCGGAACGATGCGCGGATAACGAGGAACGCCGGGGTCTGTATCGCTCTCTGGTGGATGGGTCTGACGTGACATCCGTTGTTGATGGAGTCTCGCCCATAGATGAGGACCCTGCAGGATGCGCAGAGCTCGCGGTGGGCGAGGGCGTCGAGTTCGCAACAGAGCCTCGTTGCCTGGAGCTGGGGCGCTGCCCACTACCCTCACCATCGTCACCAGTTGGACGCGAAGCTTTTTTGGGCTTGTTGGGCCCCCTCACGCGACCTTCCTTCGCATATTCGCAAATAAGACCGCGTGTCAGACAGCGTTTACACGACGGATGTTCTCCGCTGCACTAAGAAGGGGGGAACAAAACGACAATGAGTTTCAAGGTGCCCAGACATGCAAAATGACCACTAGCGTACCTTGGCCTTCCTGATGCGACATTTCTCACATGCCTGTGCGGTGCGAAGGCGCGGATGTTCAGGCGTCCGATAAAAAATCCCAGTTGATGGGTCTAGAGACCCTGCCATTGACAAGCGTTGTTCAGATGCATGGTCATTGGATGGCGATGGCAACGTCGGCATTTGTCGGGAGGGGAGATACGAGGATTGAGACGGATAGGACTGCGTGTTATATGGTGGAACGTTGTGCACAAATGGGGAGGGTTGTGTATACGAGTCGATATACTGCTGAGACATCACCGCGGGTTCATAAGAGCTATAACGCGACGGCCAGCTCTGTGGTTGGGAGGACGACTGGTAGGCAGTGGTCTGGAGGGGTTGAGTGGTGTGAAGAGGTCGTTGGGAGGGATAATGGGAGTGCGAGCTAGAATGTTGTCCATCGTGAACAGAGGGTTGTCCGGGGAGCGGAGGAGTGGACCCAGGAGTGTGATACACGTTCCCGACGTCTTCAAAGCCAGCATTCCATGCGTCCAAAGGTGAGTGGCCAAAGTTCATCGCGCGGGGAATGGTAGAGTAGTGGTGCATAAGGGAATGACACGGGGAAAGTTCAGTAGCCAAGAAACGACCATCGCGGTGGTATAAATAAATAATAATTTAGTAGAGTCGATGGTTTAGATGGTGAACAGAAACTTTCGGGACGGGACATACCAGATCGGGTAATACGAATTTCAACTAGATCCGCGGGCCAATCACAATCAGGCCGGTTCTCCGGCTCACCACCAAAAAGCGCTTCGACTCCATAACATATCGACAAATTCTCTCCCCAAGAGCCAAAGATACATGTATTTCATCTGTACACAGCTCTCGTTTCATTCATGGAGATATTTGTTCGTTTCTGGTCGTTTCTGGGCACTTTCCCCGCCGAACAGGGGCGTGCCACCCACGGTCTACCAAGGATGGGAAGAGAGGTAAATTCAAAAGCATAACCCACACCCATAGAAGATTCTAAGGATCTGAAACTCGACTCTGAGCGTTGATAGAACTCGAAAGCTAGCTCTCACTGCCACCACCCTCTCGACGCCTTCTTCATCGATGTATGACGGGAGGCACTTTCCCCCATTCATGGGGCAGCCTAGCTCCTTTGTCCCCGTGCCCGACAGTAAATCGAATTCACGAATCCTAGCTCCCAGTATGTATGTCGTAAAACTACCTTCACCATTTCGGCATTGCGTCCCCGAGTCTAGTTGCCGGGGTGTCTTCATTTGGGGGAGGTAGCATAGGGATCACCAATAAATCAGGTACGTGCACAGACTCTCGCGGGAGATGGAAGAGTAAAATGACCAATGACTGCGTTAGGTCGGCTGCAAAGCACCGAAGGCTATTCGACTCCGTTGCGCCGAGGAACCAAGACAAACCAGACGCGCGCCCATATCGCAACAAACGACAGGTATTGCTGGACTTAGTTACTACCATTCAAACGAACAGATGTGGACGGCGATGAATCGAGTCTGGAACACGGCTCGACCCTTTTGGTGTGCTGTGTCTTACGCGCTCATGATACGCGCGTGGCGCTGACGGTGTACCGGCTGAAACCCATATTAAGCGCAACGCCATTGACCTTGAGTGCGGCCTGTCTTCCGCGGCCAAGCTGTAGAGCCGTTGTAAGTGCAACAGCCGAGAGGCTGAAACCGTTGAAAGATCTTAGAGAAATAGAGTTGAACCTGTATCATTGAATACAACTATTATATGACGTCCAGCTTATCTGAAGTGAGAGCCACTCGAAAGGTCCAACGCTAGGATTGCATGCGGACCCCCGCGAAAGGCCTATACAGGCGCTACTCCCAGACTGATCGAAAGGACATCTAGAAAGGCGATAATGGCGTTTCTCACTTTACAAGAGTAGCTGCCTTCGATGCTTTGAGATTGAAAGTCTAACAACTATACACTTTCGGTCATCAAGAGGTGAGCTAAGCCATGGTAAATAACCGATATCCTTCGTGGATGCCAAGTAGTATTTTTTAGAACGATTGCGGCGAAACGAATTGAGAAAATGAGGTGACGCACGGCCTCTTGTGGCTCCCACATGGTCAACAGACTTTAACCTTGTGAAGCACGTCCAGTTCAACTGGACTGATTACGTTGAGAACCACGCGTTCCTATGAACGAAAGTAAGTGCTGCTTCTTGAGCAAGGGAGAACAACCAAACAATACTACGGCGTCGACCGCGTTGCGTATTGAAGAGACGAGTGCATCGTAGCCGAATCCAGAGCCGACGATCTTGATGGAACTAGAATACCTACGTTAGCGATGGACGGGATTGGAGAAGAAGACCCACGGCGAATTGCAATGGGAAAATCGAGAAAATCGGCATTCCTTGCAATAAAATTACGGGCATCGTTCGGCCTCACACGACTCGAAAGAGGTCAGTTGTCGGGCTCTATAACCGCCACCGCGTAATTGGAAAGTCAGAAGGCAGCGTTGCCCGTCTGCATACCTCTTCGACCCTCGAATGGAAGATCCAGGAGCATTTCATGACCGTCTCCCCGACAGTGCGCACCACTAGACCTTCGAACTGAATAGAATGTCGTGACCAGCAGGCGAGGCGATGCATTTTTTGTAAGCCACTCAAGGTGCGCCGCATCACCTTGACAAAGGGCAGGAGCCTAGTTGATCAGCGTGAGCGAATATATAATAATCAGAATGACTTGACGCACGCACCGCCGTACATATCAGAAGCGAACCACGCTACTAGGGTCAGGTACGCGGAACAGCAGGGAACCCAGGAGAAAGGAAACATCCGTCTCATTACGAGGGAATAGATTTACATCATGATGGATTCGATCTCAACACCGTTAGCAGCGAGTCTAATGAGAAAGATGGAGTGCGTTGCGTTTCCACAGGGTGCGATCGGGGTGCACAAGAGGAATTGTGGCGTATGACACTTTGTTCGCCCATGATCATCAGCCAACTCCGGGGGACTACTGTGATTGAAAGGCGAGTAGGCCTTAGAAAGAGGGAATCTTTACTCTTAGAAGGTATCAAAAGCAATTGACGTACGATTGTACTACAGCGCGCATGAACCCGGGCAAACCCGAGGATTCGAGGCCTTCGTGGCAACCCTCGGGTATGAAAGCAGGTCCAGAAGACAGTCCATAGACCAAAAAAGCGATAGCTTCGCCATTTGTTGACCGGGACGAACGCCTCGGTAGCGAGCTCTGCGCATAGGAAGAGAGCACCAGGAACCAACAGGAACGCGCATACGCTTATGAGGAGCATTCAATCGCTAGATATGAAGCGGAAGTCCTATCAGACATGTAGCTGAAGGAACAATCGTGTGTGGAAATTCGTTGGAAGCTCAGGAGGGATCAAGGAGCTGGCTAAGAAGGACAGCAGTGTATGAAGCCAGATGCACCGAGCTCGGCACGTAGAAGAGATAATGATCATGAGCGGTTTGAGTGGCGCCAAAAGCGACGTGTACCAGAACCATAGGTGTTGTCAATAACACGACTAGAAGTCGACATAATGGAAACCCCCGGTTTCGAATTTAACGAAGCCGGTTGTTGAGTTGTATGAATTTAGTGGACATATATCATCAGACAGTCCATCGTACTGTGCGACGGGATATCAGGTTTACTGAAAGACGCGAATACTGTGGAAGTGTTGAAACGTTCAAGTTCAAGTTGATTCCAACGAACGGATGCACGTGCTTAGACAAGCCAAGCCAAAGTTGTGCACCGCCACACGGAAACCACCTGACGATCCTCCGTTCACTGTAACCTCGACAACCACTATGAAACTCACGCGTCCTGAAGAATATTTTCAGCGCTCTCAGGCGCTCTCGGATTCGGTTCGCTTACAATCATGGAGTATGCCCTCCAACGGGGATCCTACATCACTCCTACATCGTGCTAGCTTTCCGGAATTTGTCTGCCTGCTGTTTACTGGGCTCTAGACCGCCAGAAGTTGCCAGACTCCTAGTCGCTAAATTGTCTCTCCTCCTCATCGATAATCGATCATTCATTTGTGGACTCCACAGCGCTATACTTGCCCTCATTCACGCGACTCCCTTGATAATTTCTGCGCCACGCATTTCACACGTTCCTCTCCGACTCGTGTGATTTTCCCACTTTCTGGAACATTCGCCTTCCGCTCCAGAGATCGTAACTCCTCCGACGACGTGAGCAAGCATGCTCACGCACGCGTCAAGTTTCAAATTTGATCACCCAGCTCGCGATCATTTGAAAATACTCTTTCATGATGATGATTGGCGTCCTGTGTGATGACCGAATGATCTCAGACGAGTATCAGCTTGCTTTCGTGAGCGCCTCGTTCTATAGTCGTGACCTTGTCAGCTGGGTTAAGGGCATATGGTTTCACTCTGGACTCTGATGTCGGTGCAGTCTAGTGTCCAATCATAGGGTGCGCCTCGAGTAAAACGACGGCGAAGAGCGTCCGTCCTGTGATGCCTCGGGCAAACTAGCCCTCGTCTCTGAGTGTATAAAGCCTCAACGATGCGGTGGGGAACGTAGCAAACATCTGCGGACAATTCACGCACCATGCGCTATCTATCTTTACTTACATTCTTCGCGCTCGGCTATCTCGGTTGGCCCTTCCCACCGGTATGCATCAGCTTCTGTTTGGGTGTTCCTCGATCCAAATGTCTCCTTAGAATCTCCAATCTGTGAGGGGCAGACAACGTTGGAAGAATTCTACATTGGCGCGGAGAAGAACGTCAAAGTTGAAAAGATTTCATGTGCTACTCCACTCGTTCAAGGGAGCGTCCTTGAAGCTCGTCAGACCAATGGGACTAACGTATGCGGCGCCACATGTGTGTAACCCATTTCATTGGCCTTGTCTGGATTTGGGAGGGCTCAAGCGTGAATAGGCAACACAAACTGTTTCCAGCCCTCTGGAGGAGGACCCGACCCGAACGACTGCCACGTCATAGCCGATGCTTTGCGCTATGAAAGTCAGAACACAGGTAGGAAGTACAGATAGTTTACTTATCCTTCCATTAACAATGGATCTGTTACAGGCGCTCTCTTCCAGGTTCCCAACGGCGTAAGTCATCTTCTTTCCTTACTCTAGACACACTCACTTACGGCACTTTCTCCAGACGAACAACACCATCTTAATGACCTACAGCAGCTGCAAATCGTTCTTCGTCAATCAAGATTTGAGCCCAGTGATTTACTGCCGAACCGACTGGGTAAGGAACTCTGAATCTCGTGCCATGTTAAGGTTTTTACCTTTGCTAGGCGGGCGTTCTCGATTGGGTGGCGCCGAACTGTCAATCCACGCAGAACGCACATGGTGGGAATTGCGTGGCCGCTGACCAGAGGTGGTTCGTTCAGTACGTCCGTCCCACGGGTCCGTTCCCCGGCTCCTTGAGCCATTTTAACATCCTTTTTTTTTAGGGTTGAACACTCGTAACCTCGTATTCGGACATTGATTTATTTCATTGTATCGGACATCTTTTTGTATCGGACATCTTTTTGTATCGGACATCTTTTTGTATCGGACATCTTTTTGTTTTAAATTTAACGGACATCATCTATACCGGACTTCTCTCGTACCGGGTGCAATCCAATGAATATGTCACTTGAGAGACTGACTAACCCGTATTGGAAAGGCGATGCTAGTCAAGGAGAGCGTAAGCGAGTGTTGGGGGAGCGAACTTCGCATGCGCAATGAAGCCCCAATTGACGACAATTGATTCGAAGCCACTGAAAGAAGTCTTAATGGGTAACAAAGTTCTCATCATGAGGCATGACAATGGCAGAAATGCCTCGTTGCCCTCAGGTTCATCACACAGTAGCTTTCAAGTTGCAACGTTTTAATTGAGTCCCTGGCTAATGACTGCATACGAGACAGTGACGCCACTCCCAAGGAAGGGCATCCAACTTTCCTGTTTCAAATCCGGGGCACTTGACCGCTCAAGAGCTCCGTCCTTTTTTTACAACTGCGCCATCTCAGTGGTGAATCCAGATTTCGATTTGGGGCGTCTTCTCAGTGGGAGTGACTTTCCACGAACGCCCTCAGACGCGTTTCCAGATTACGATCCTCTGCTTTCCCTTGAGTCGCTCTGGGGCCTTCTCGTCATCCGGGACGGCGTCCACACCCTCTCCCATTCCGTGCCAAGGACCTCCGCGTAGGCGTCCAACGTAACCGGCCACGGCGGACCCATATATCCCTGCTCCACTTTGTCGGGGGCGATGAAGGGATACATGAGGGTAACGAGGACGCCACCGCGCTTTACGAGTTTCTGCATTTGTGAACCCCATTCTGCTCTGCGTGCAAGTGGGAGCGCGACGAAGAAGGTGTAGTCGTACACGAGGTCGTAGGTTCCCGAGTGGCTGAAGAAGTCGGTTACGATGACCGTGGCCGAGCCGGTTAGGATAGGTGGCTGGGAAGATATGTATCTGGTAAATGTAAGGACTTGTTAGGATGGGCGTGGGATGAGACTGCTGCAAGAGACGAACTTCTTGGCAGCTTCGCGGGCTGTTTCTGATATCTCAACGCCGGTCGCGTCGAGGCCTAGGGTGCGCGCAAAATACACGACGTCGTAGCCTTTCCCACAGCCGGGAACGAGGGCCTTTCCGGTACGAGGCAAAAGTTTCTCATTGGCTTCATTGTCGAATTCGACGAGTTCAACCAAGGCAGGGTTGTGCTGTACCATGGATGTCCCACGGAGTGACGTTCTGCTTCCTCGAAGAGAATGAGGACATTTTGATATCGTTTGACTGCGTCGAACATACATACCATGCGATATCCCAGCTCAGTGGGTCGTCAGAGATGATGGACTGAATCTTCGCTTGGATATCGGGGGTGAATGGACCGGTGAAAGACATTGCAAGACAGATAGCTGTTGAGTAAATTGACGAGCTTTGTAAAATCAGATTCGGGTTTCGGCGATTGCTTAGTGGTCAGAGACAGCGCGGCGATCCCGGGAACACACGCTCTACGGGTACGGTTGATCTAGAGAACTAGCAGGGAAAAAAGGAAACGACAAACCTCCCCAGCCAAGGCAGAAGGGAAATGACTGAAGAGCCGCTGGGCGAGGAGACTATATAGAGGGCAAAAGCAATCTATCTAAAACAGGCATGGAAGGACGAGGCAAAAGCGACTAAGAACGAAGCCGGTAGTGTTAGTCTAGCGCAGCTCACCTGTCAGAAGGATAAGTAGACAGAGGTGAGAGTCTAGCAGATAATCGCAACGATGAGCGTCGCATGCATCGTGAATAAGATAGACCAGTAAAAAGCTGAAAGGCTCAGGCTCGAAGTTATTAACGCAGCAAGAGTGGTCAAGAAAAAGACCTTTACAGGTGTGGAGGGATCAGCGGCTTCAGAGGGGGCATCGGTTCGATGAACTTCTGTAGTAATGGGACTCTCGGGTCCGAAAGAAGTATCGACGACGACTCTCACTTTTCTCTGAAGATAGAACACGAGGGTGTTTAGCGAATGAGAAAGACTTACCGTTCGTTCAAAGATATATCGCCTTCAAAGGCACTGATATCGCAGATATGTCTTTGCGAGCCGACTGTGTACCAGAAGTTGGCGCAATGTAGCTGTTAGAACCAAGTTGCTCCGGCAAGTGCCGCTTTGGTTGGACCAAACAGCGTCATCCGAAAGCATCCGTCGTGAGCCAGCGTTCACCCAAGTCCACTTTCTCCAAAATGAGCTAGTACGCTGTCGCACCGTGTCGTTTTCCTAGGAGGCTAACAGGATTTACCAGCGTAATATTTGGCCGCGCAATCAAGAACGAATACCTGGCGCTGGGCACGCTTTCGACAGTGTTCGGGGGAGCGTTCCTCGCTACGCGTGGCGGCAACAAGGCAGAGCCAGCCAAGCCGACGCTCGTTGAGAAAGTCAAGGAGGCGGTCACTCCAGGAAACAGGTGTGTTTGTACTGTCATTGGCCTAGGCAACGAGACTAATTATGTTTGCAGTGAAGAGGAAGAATTGTAAGTGCAAGTTAGGAAAAAACAAGAACCAGCCTGACTGACTATAGAATGTCCAGTATTCGTAAATTCGTGGAAGAGGCAGAGCGGGAGGCCAAGCATTGATATGTGTAGTTGCTTTTCCGGAGAAATGCCAAATTTGTTTGAATAAATCTCAATCTCATACCGCAACCGTCATGGAGTCCAAACGTCGCTCGCTACAGCTGCAGCCGCTGCATCTACTTACCTCCTCTTCTCCTCCTCCATCCCCTGCACCGCGTCGCCAGTCGTCTATAAACATTCCTTACCGACCAGAGCGACATTCAATATATCGTGAACCGGTCACTCTTGCCGAAAAGTATACACAGTCGCCGCTGCTCTATGCCACCTTTGCTTACTTTTAGCCTAGACACGCCGACCTGCTGCATTTTATAGCACAAAAGGAGAGCAAATGCTTGGAATTGCGTAGTCAACTGGCCGTGCATGAAGCGGAGCTCCTTGAGCTAAAGCGCAAATGGGAGCGCATCGTCTCGCGTGGCTTTGAACGACAACAGGCATCGAGTACCCCGTCCACACCGCTCTTTCCGGCGTCGTCGCCTGCAGCGCCCGCTCCCGTTGCCGCGACGCCAACGCCACCAACCCTAGTCTCCGTCCCCGCTCAGCCACCCACTTCACCTAATCCTATCTCAGCAGTAGAAGATATCTCTTCCTGGATCACGACAAATATGCCCAAGAAATGGGATACCGCTACCATTTCCAAGCGCGCGTCCATGTTTGGCCAGTCCATTGCCCAGGCATTGGATCTTGGGGAGACTACCTATCGACCACTCACTTCCAAACCATCCAGTCCGGCCGCTGTTACATCCCCGACGCCGCCCTTGAAGCCATCGCTATCGCGCACGGGGTCGTCAGCCCGAAACTCAGTGGGCAAAACCGGGTCGCTACGCGCTTCTAAACTTAACACATCCCATTCACCTACGACGTCTACATCTACGCTCACTGATTCTCCCATCGCATCGTCGCCCACGTCAACTGCGTCCAAGCGCTCGTCCCCAACGACGTCGCCGACGGCGGCCGCTACGAAGCATCCATCGTCCCCCACGACGGCAACTGCGGCAGGGAAAACGACCAGTAAGCAACCGACGTCGCGCACTGCGATGTCGTTGACGCGTACCGCAGAAGAAGAAGAAGACGATGAGGCGTGGAATTGGTAGCGGGACCGGTGACATTACGATCTTTGGCATTTGGCATCTACACTCACGCGCATCTACACGTATACATTCGCTCGCATATCTTGTCCATGGACGGTATCTACTACACTCGTTTTTGTTGTTGTTGGTGAGAATTTAAGTATGATGATCTACGATTAATGTATGCTATTTTCCATTAGCCTTGCTGGTACTAAACGCAAGCATCAGATACTGAAAATGTGATCCTCGCAGCTTAGTGTTGTTCTTTCTGCGCTGCCTTACCAGTTGACTATTGCGGATCTTCCCTCGATGATTGGCACAAAAAAATCAATATGTATACAATCCTCTGCTGAGGGTATACTTTTTTCTCGAGGAGTCAAGGAGGCTATCGAATCCTTCTAGACAATTGCAACTCGTGAAGAAGTGATCGACTTGACCGACCAACATTCAAGATAGCTTTAGCTAGTAGCAAGCAACTCTTGGAGTCCTCAATTCACGTTGAGGCCATCGTGATACACACGCTTCCGACCTGGTATGTATTTCAGTTGGCCTTTGAATATTCCAGGGATAAACTGACCAGCTAGTGCGCCACACTTCCCCCATTTCGTCACTGGTTCTTGTATTTTATAGATGCAAAGGGTGCAAATAACGAGGCTTGATAGATGTGCGCGAAACAGACGAGCCAGAGAAAGTAGTACGAGTTGCAGGCGCTACGCAGTAAGGACGTGAAGAAGCAGAAAGATAATCGAAACCACCGAGAACTCGGGACAAAGGCTGGACTAGGATCTTGCGCCAGCTGTACAGTGTGCTGACGAGAGCAAAATAGATCAACATCACATTGATAGAGATTTGATGGGCGTATCGGACGTCCGACGTAGGATATCAAAGTGACTGCACTGCTAACTAGGCGCTAAGATGGGCCGAGGCACTGTTCGCAGTAATAGAATGAGGAACACGAAAACCGGCGTGACCAAGAGCTTGGTAGATAGAATATCAGGATACTGTAAACTGCGCCACGCTGTGCGTGCCGAAAGCGGTGCTTCCGTTTCGCGATCGAAAATTCATCAAGATGTGACGTCAGTTCCCGCGCCTCAGGGCGGTGTTTGTCTACACGCTTCATTTAAGACACTAGCGAGATCTCTTTTTGACTCTCATCAGCCATCTACACTATCATGTCATACGGCGCTCAAGGCGTAAATACCTTGTTTCTTCTTCTATCATTCAATCTAACTCGATCTATACCCAGTACGGACATCAACAATCTTACGGTGCTCCTCCTCCTGGTGGAGGTTATGGAGGCGCCCCTCCTCCAGGCGGTGGATATGGCGGCCCTCCCGGAGGCGGCGGATATGGCGGCGCTGGTTATGGCCAAGGTGGCGGTTTCGCCCCTCCTGGTGGCGGACCTGGTGGACCACCTCCCGGCGCTGATCCACAGTACGCATTACTTGGAGTGTTTCGGGCGCGGCGGCTGATTCATGTCCAACAGACTTTGGAACTGGTTCTCTGCCGTCGACACCGATCGCTCCGGGGCCATCACTGCACCTGAACTTGAACGCGCCTTGATTAATGGCGACTGGACTCCGTTTGACCTGGACACTGTCAAGCTCCTCATGTCCATCTTTGACACCGACCGCTCCGGAACTATCGGCTTCAATGAGTTTGCTGGACTGTGGAAGTACATTAAAGACTGGCAGAATGTCTTCCGCCACTTTGATCGAGACCGCTCGGGAAGCATCGACGGGCAGGAGCTGTCAGAGGCATTGGGTCAGTTTGGATATAGGCTGAGTCCGCAACTTTTGGATCTTGTGCAGAAGAAGTACGGTGAGTCTGTTTTGTTGGCACGCCACAAAAGAAGATTGCTGACCAGTCTGCCTGCGGGGCAGATGTTAAAGCCTCTGCCCACGCTGCTGGTGCCCCGCCCACTCGTATGCCTGGCGCTCCAGGTGCTGGAGGTCCTGGTATGTATCACGCTTTCCCCGCCCTTGCCATGGTGTTCATTTTCTTTCAGGCATATCCTTCGACCGCTTTGTCCGCGCCTGTGTTGTCGTTAAACAGCTTTCGGAGGCCTTCGGACGGCTTGATACGGATCGCGATGGATGGATCCAGATCAATTACGACCAGTTCATGCAAACTGTGTTAAGCTTGCCTTGAAGAAGGCTAGGGATAGATGAAAGTGTAACAGTATAGTATAGTATTATATTTACCCTTCACATTTGTATATGACGTTCTACTTTGAAGCTCACTCTCCATTTCTATCGACTTAAACGGCTAGCAAGGTCGACATTCGGTATCTTGGGAAACATCAATTCCTCGACTATTTCGTCTGCCTTTCGGGGTTTACGGCGCAAGTGACTGGAAAGGATGGAGTCATTCACCCTCCGCGTTCGTTAGATCGGCATTATGAAGGTTTGTATTTTCTTCTTAATTCCCATTCACCTGCGCACTATGTTCCTGAACGAGATCGATGGTCCTCATAACTGACCGCTCGTGTTAAACATGATGCGCGCTGTTATGCAGCATAAGCTCTTCTCTATAATCACTGAACTACCCGTCACCTATTAGACGTGTTGATTAGTCTGCGCACTAGGTTGTTCGAAACCTTTCTGCCTCCCAATAGTTGAATGTCAGCCCAGTGCATCGGCGGATATACTGCGCCACTTCAAGTTCACACAGCTGTTCCTGGAGCAATGGCATGCGCAACGCTGAACTCTGGAAGACCTCATCTAACGATACCTCGGACTACCTAGTCGTTCCCGGTCTACACAGTCAAATGTATCCTTGCAGGAAGGCATCTAAGCGCTAGCCAGACTTTTTCGGCTGCAGGGATGCGAAGGAAGGGAGCAGTGAGGAGACGTACTGACTCGCGCGGGCGGGCTATGTATAAAGTTCTTAACCAATCACCGTCAGTCAGGCTGTATATCTGTGGCGCCATGCATTGACTATTGGCTGAAATTCAGAGCTCACTGATTAGCGAAACATCCTGAAGAATCGATTCCTGCATCCAGGAGTAGAACGGATCCGGATACCGCCTATGGATATAGAAGACGTGAGAACAGTGGGGATGCTTGTACTGCTTCCTGTTTTGGGCGTGAGTCGAAACCACCCAACTGGGATTGTGATGAAGGTGAAGTATTGTTGGATGTAACCTTGGGGAATCATGACAGACAAACGTGCGTGCGGGAGACGGAGGTCCCTATTCTTACAGCGTGCGTTACGCGTAGAGGACGACGCCGAGTCGGCGAATAAGGTTGCAAATGGAGATGATTTGCGCAAGCGTGTCAGTGCTGTGCAAACTACGTTGAATCCGCAGTGTTTGTCCTAGTTCTGAAATGAAATTGAGCGATCCTCTTGCCAACGCACAAGTGATTCTTGAATATGCACCCGACGCCTCCTACACCTTTTAAACCTACAACAGCTCTGACAGCGACGGGCTCACGATCCTGACATTGACTTGGCGTGTGACGAAAAACCTGATAAACCCGTTACGTAACGTTTTGCTGAAACGGTCAACCACCACCATCCCCCTTCCCTCAGCGACCTCGCTACATTACGCTCCTTACGATTAAAAAAAAAGACATATCAGAAAAATATGGGACATGCAGATTTCCGTGTGGGCTTGGCTGGCGCACATCACAGCAAGCGGACGACTCCCTCCAAGCGCGCAGATGGTGAGCAACCCAGCTTGGTTACGGCGCACAAGTAGCTGATCATCCTACAGACTGCGCCACGGGCGGCTTGTACAGCACACCCGCAGCGGGCAAGTCGTACGACTCGCTTGAGCCCCTCGCTGTGACCTGGCAGGCCTCGTGCCTGTCGTCGTCGACGGTCGACATCCATCTCTACGCACCTGCGCTTGACTCGTCCAAGCTCTACACCTGGCAGGGCGTCCCCAATGAGGGCTCGTACAATGCCTCTATCATGCAGCGCTGGTACGATAACGCCGCCAACGTCCAGCTCCAGCTCCGTATCGTCGAAAGGGGCGCCAGTCCATTCCTCAGCACCCTTGCTGCTGGGCCCATCTTCAACGTGACCTACCAGGAGCCCGCTTCTGGCGCCCCGGTGTCTGCGGATACCACCAAGACCGATTCGGGTGTGCAGGTTGTCGGCGCCGCCTCTGAGAGCTCTGGTTCTCATATCACCAAGGGCGGCGTGGCTGCCGCTGTCATTTTCCCTCTTTTGTTCGCCGCTGTGTGTGTTTATGCGTACATTCGCTGGCAGCGCAGGAAGCGCTCGGAAAAGTCCAAGGCCTTTACCGAGCACGTCGACAAGCGCATGTCGACCATCTCCACGGACTGGAAGTCGCTCAGTGCTCAGGGCGCGAGCGCCGCTATTCGGAACAGCATGTCTGTCGGGGTTGGCCCGAGGAACAGCTCGTTCTCGTTTGGCGGTATCCGTCCCGCGTCGCAGTTTGATGCCGACGGTAACCCACAGATGGCGCAGCTCAGACCTCAGAGCCAGTTCAACGGTGGAGAACGTGTTTCTCGTGTTTCGTTTGCGGAGGGTACTCGGAAGAGTAGTGAGGCTAGGCGGTCGACTGTTGGACAGAGCCGCGCCTTTCACCAGAGCTTTGCACCTCCCCTTCCGGTCCCCGTTCGCCAAGGCAGCAACGATAGCTTTGATAACGGAATACTTAGCCCGACGCAGACTGAGGGTCCTGTCAGCCTTACTCCTGAAGCCATCCGAGCTCGTGTCAGCATCGCTGGTGGTCAAGATGATGTTGGACCAGCCCTTGACAGTAAGTGATTTCGTGTTTCTCTACGCGATAGAAGCTTATTGGTGACTAGTGATGCGTTATGGCGCTGACCGCGCGTCTTCCTATGATATTCAAACCAGCTCTGTGTACAACAACAACCCGCATTCAATGTACGACGACGAGGACATTGTTGGACAGTACATTGCTGCGCCGCCTGCTGCCGCGATGCGTGGCGAGACACTGTTTACTTCTTCCCCGGTCACTTCTCCTACCAATGCGTTTGGCTCGAGTCCGTTTGGAAACAACGGGTTCTCTGCGATGAGCCCTGACGAGATGTTGCGCGCATATGCTGCTGGGCGAAGTGGAGGTGCATCGTCGCCTGGAGGAATGCGTGTCATGAGCCCACCGATGAGCCCTGCGAATGAGCGTCGTCGGACGTTGATCCCTGCAGGGCCTGGGGCCATGAGTGCGAGCCGTGGCGCGTACGATGTGAACATTGAAGACGACGTTGGGCAGGCCAAGTAGTGTCTGCATATATTCTTTTTTTTTGGGGTGAGGTGGGAGGTAGAAGACTGCCGAATACCGATACCAATATACCCGTCCAGAGCGAGCTCTATTTCCTCTTTATCCCTCTACATATTCCCTCTTCCTCCTCACGCCGGCGATTTGGGATCTGGCGCCGTATCGTTTTGTTTTCCCATCTAGTTTATCGACGTGTTTGATACCTGTGATTTGTAATAACTGAGATTGGTACAGTACTAACTAACTACGCTCGTTAAATACCTTTCGATGTGGCATTAAGATTATTTCTATGTATGATTTGTTTGATTGAGAACTGCTCAGTTGCTGGCCGGGCACTGTTGTTCTGATCAACAAAACTGGCAGCATTGAGTGGGCAACAGCCGAGTGGGCAGATCGCTGACTGCGTATAATTGAGTGCAGGCGGTTTCTGTCCTGGCGTGCCTGGAAATCCACTGGTCGAGGGGGGTCCCTTAGTCAGCCTTAAGTCAGCGACCGGTCCGTGAGCCGTAAGCGCATCAAACGCGCCGTGAGAGAAGGCAGGGACCAGGGTGCAGAGCGTGCTGATTATCGTTTACCATCTACTGCCATCGTTAATTGCTCTCTGTACTCAACGACGTGCACGATGCTCCATCTGGGGCTCGTGTTTTTACTTCTTTTATATCTCATGTCTGTAAATACGCCGGACTACGCGCCTGAGGCTGTACTGCCCATATTCCAGGGAAGGAAGCACATCTACTACATATTCAACTACTCCTGCAGCAAAAATAGCTAGATACTAGTAACTAGACAAGCATTTTCTTTACTACATGTTTTGTCACTTACGTGGTGCTACGAATGAATATCTACAGTCCAGTCACTGTAATGTCCGCGACTTCCAAATGCGGCCTGATGAGCGCACTGATGGCGCACGGACTTTGCCGAAGACCCTTTCAGGCTGGACCCCAAGGCAGACCCTGATTTCGCGGATTTACCGGCCGGGAACCCCCTGATTGAGTGCATTGATGCTCGCAGTAGTGTTGCGCGTAGCTGCAAGACGCGACATCCACATCTTTTGACTTATGCAGATAGCGGATCAATGCTACTCTTCGCTCTGAACGGTCTCTTACTCGTGAAACAGGCCATCTCGCGACATGTCCGTGTTTTGACCGCATCGCGCAATCTCCGGTTTCGTGGCGTAGCGCTGGTATCTCCGGATCAACTAATAGAGCTGGCATTGGATCGTCAAAGTTGAAGCAAGCATGTATGTCTATTTATGTACAACTGGGTATTGAGAATAAATTATGATACAACAACATGGAGAGCAAGTCATGGAATCACAACCTTTGGCCGGAAGCGGGGCTTTTTGGCGGTATCGCGCCCGCGGTTGTACGGTGCGAGCGACTGCAACGGGGCGAAACGCTGCGGGTCAAACGCGGGGGCGGGGGAGGCGTCAAAGGAGGGTTTGGGGGAAGAGGTAGTAGTGAGGTGCGTGCGAGAGTTTGCATGGGAGTGGCTGGATATGCTGGGTGCGTACTGTGACTTTGCATAGTTTGATGATGGAGCGTATGTGTACATGCTTGTGCTCGGTGACAGACTGCGTGCTCGAGTCTTGCGTCGTCGCGGAGGAAGATCGAGGAGCTCGTCATCGTCTAGCGTGGGGGATGGATTGTCAGAGAAGATGATCGTGTCTTCGATGGAGGGAGATGGGGCTGGACCTGCGAAGAGGGGAGATAGTGGCGGTGAAGGTCGGGGAGAAGGAGAGTAGAGTGAATCGAGCGAGTCACGGCGTGCGTACCGCATGGGAGAGGGAGACCGGTCTAAGGGAGGGACAATGTCTACGTAGGACCGGAAAAGGGTTGGATCTGGAGACGGTGAACTCTGGCGTCGTTGTTCCTCCTTCGAATGGTCAGATTCACTGCCATACTCGACAATGACATGTTTATGCAGTGGAGGGGCGTCCTCCTCGTCGTCTGGATTGTGAACCATGAGCTTCTTTGCCATGTGTGCACGTGAGAGCACGTTGAGGTCGAATTCGGGGGGCGTGGGGCGCGGGCGGCTGGAGCTGGCGCTGTGCTTGCGAATGCTGAGAGGCGCCACTGGCGGTGGATCTCGTGCACGCCCCTTGCCCTTGTCCTTGGCGTGGTTATCCGGCGGCACGACCACCCACGACCCGCTCGACGCATCAAAGGCGATCTGTGCGCGCGACTCGGACGCGGACCGCGAGCGCTTCGTCGTCCGCATACCCCGTGGTCCCACTTTCGGCCTCTGCGGGAGCGGGCGCTGCGAGGGCTGGTACGCCGACGGCGGGCTCGTCGCTGGCGTGCTGCCTGTCATCCATCCTCCACTGATGCTGCTGCTGCTCGTGCCGTTCGTGCTGCCGCTCGCAATGCTGTTGTTGTTATTGTTATGGTTGTTGTGCGCATTCGGGGGCGGAGGGAGCGGCCGCATTCCAATATCCACCCGCAACGATGGGCGCCGCGACGTCGTCGTGCTCATGGCTAAAAAAGGTGCGTTATACCAAAGCCACCCCCATCATTTTAGGTTCCACCACTTTCTCACGCTCACATATCTGAAACGCGAGTTGTACACCCACCCCTCCTTCAAACGCGGCGCATCACATTCGCGCTGCGGCCGATGTACTAGACCGCTACACGAACGTCGGCATTCACCCGCGCCGGTATTGCTTGGCTTACATTCAACGCACAGCTGCCGCCCGCCACCGACCACGGAAAGCCCAGTGCGCCTCGTGCATTCCTTCGGCTATCATCCCGTCCCACTCATCAACGGCGCGAAAGGCGCGGCTCATGGGGTCGCGTCGCTTAGAAATCTCCGTATCGGCTCAGCGCGCACAAGTATGATCATAGACATTGGCTGATCGTGGCATATCGCGGTTTGTACCCGCATATCCGGTGGATCGTTCAAAAGGCAGGAATCTTGTTGTGGAACAGTCACAGATATGTATGGATACATATACATAGAGGGTAACACAATATGTACTGTATGCCATGAACTGTGGGCAATATATCATCAATCCTTGGGACTCTGTGAACACATTGTTGGAATGACAAGTGTGTGCTTGCACACTGTTACCATACCTATATAGAGACCATTATTGGAATCTTGCGGGATCTTAGATGAGGAGGGAGCTCAGCATATGGTACTAATTCATGTATGTACTGTTTAAATACCAAAAACACGTGTATGTAGAACTACAAAATGTAAGTAGTCGAGACATGTAAGTGAGTAATCAATCCAGGAGAAACTGTACCAGATATATCAATGAGATAAATAGAAAGATAAACTGTCCATTAAGGAGCAGTGCAAGGGATGATTCAGATGGAGGAGAAACAAGGTGCGTACAGGTGAGTGTGGCTTGATATTCCAAAACTCCCCCTCAAGCCGGAATAAGTTCAAGACTTCGGGCAAAATGTTTTGCCTTTGCACTGGAAAGGGCTTTGGTGAGCAAGTCGGCAAGCATGTCCTCAATAGGACAGTATGTAAGTTGGATGTCACCATTTTGGATTGTGTACCGGATGAAGTGGTACCAGATATCAATGTGCTTGGTGCGAGCGTGGAATTGACCAAGTTTGGCGTGAGCAAGTGCGAGTACCAACTGGTTGTTGTTGTGAATGATGATGAGATTGTGGAGGGGTAAGAACAGTTCTGAGATGAACTGTTGCATCCATAAGGCTTCCTTACCTGCATATGTCAATGCGATGTACTCCGCCTCGGTGGTCGAGAGTGCAATGATGCCCTGCTGTTTAGATGACCACAAAACAGCTCCACTATCAATAAGAAATGCATACCTAGAAATTGCCTTGCAATTCTTCACAGACATTCCATCTGCATCAGCATATCCTTTCAAACCCCTGCCTTGTCCATCTCCTTTAAAGGTGAGCCTCCAGCTGCGAGTAGCCTTGAGATACTGCAGCGCACATTTTGCTGCATGCCAGTGTGTAAGTTCAGGGTTATTGTTAAAGCGCAAGAGGATGGTGGCCACATAAGCCAAGTTGGGATGCATGCCAGTCAAGATCCAGATTAGTGATCTGACTACTCCTTTGTATGAATGTCACTGCATTTCAGCAATCTTAAGCGCATTTATGGGACATTGGTTGCATAAAAGTTGGACATTCAGGTCCATGGGAATGGCTAATGACTTGCAGGCTTCCATGTTGAAGCACTGTAACACAGAGTTGATGTAAGATGTCTGATTTAATAAAATAGTACATGCTGTCCTGTTGCATATGATTTCAAGTCCAAGTAGCCAACTAATGGGTCCAAGAAGCATGATCTTAAATAACTGTGCAATGTAATCCTGTGTATTGTTGATAAGAGAAGATGAACTGCCGGTGATGGTGCAGTCATTCACATGGATAGCGAGTATAATGATGTCCGGACCATGAACAAGACAATATACTGTGTAATCCTTCTCAAGTGGCTTGAATCCAAATGTGCCAAGAGCTGCTGTAAGCTTCTTGTACCATTTGCATAAGCTCTGTTTTAAGCCATAAATAGTTTTACGCAAATAAAGCACAAACTTTTGGTGATCCGCAAATTCAAAGTTCAATGACTGTTCCATGTATAGCTCTTCATTATTGTTGAAGTCTCCGTTCAAAAAAGCACTGTAAAAATCAAAGATATTGATTTTCCAGTTGTTGCGGGCGGCAATGGCAAGAATGATTTGCAGTGATGCAAGCTTGGCTACAGGTAAAAATGTTGCACAAGAATTTATGCAGGTTGAAAGTATGAATTATTTTGTAATAAGTCGTGCCTTGTACTTGTCAATGATACCTCCAACTTTCATCTTAATTTGGAGGACTCACTTTGATCTAATGATATTTCAATCAGAAGGTTGAGGCACAAGTTCTCATGTGCCCGCTTTTATCAATGTAAACACGGATTCCAAGGGTAAGGAGCGTTTTCAGAGGCCTCTGCACACTCCACACCCCTCCTTACCCCTTTACCCAACTTCCTACTCAAGGGAGTTCAATGAGACAGCTTAAATCAAGTCAAACACTCATTTCACTCTAAAGCTGTATCATGTTTGCTCTCTGCTGCTCCTACTGTAGCCAGCCCACTCTCTGGGCTCTTCCTGGACTTACCCAGCCTGTGTCTGGTGTTGTAGTAACAATAGAGGCCACTCACAGGGCGCCCTGGGAGGTTTAAGCAAGAGTTCACACACTCTGCCTCTTTGTCTCTTACCATCATCATCTCACAGAGACAAGCAGTTTGTGATTCCTCCAGTCCTCTTGCTCAGGACTGATGCCATACACCTCTAGAGCACTGTCTGAAGCCGCCTACCCAGCCCAAAACCAGTCCAGACAGGTCTAAAGTGCACATTTTAAGGGAATTCGCACTTTTGCTCTCCCAGGCAAGCACTACTCGCTCTACTCGGTCCTCCTGCTCAGGACTGATGTACTGGCACCCTAGAACCCTATTGGAAGTGTCCTCTCCGGCCCCAGAGCGCTAGCGCTCCCGCTGCTCTCCCTGCTTCCAGTATGTGCCAATGTCTCACATCCAGCTCTTCAGAGCTGATGCCCATTTTGTGCCCAGATACCCATTTCATTCCAAAGGACTCCTTCTCAAGGACATTCTGTGGGCTATCTGGTCACAGGTGCACTCTCTGCACCCTTTCACTCCCTCCAGCTAACCTGTGTTATCTGGTCACAGTTAGCTCCGCATTTTTGCATCCCCTCCCACCTCTCCCTCAGTAGATACATCTTCATGTATTAAGTATGTACACTTCATGTACAGGCACTTTACGATACACTGAATTGATGGGGCCCTCGGGGTCCAGTTTTGACCTAACCTTGTATGATCTAACAAGCATAGGAAAGCGTGTAAATTTCTTTCTTTGTTGCTCTCTTTCACAATGACCAGTCTGCTTGTTGTTTCGCTTCTTTGGACATGGGCTTAATGTCCTTGGATGCTGCCATGGCTGCAAACATAGTCATTTCCAGCTGATCTGCTGATTTTTCAACATAGCTAGCATTGTTAACAGTTCTCGCGGATGGCTCTCATAATAACAGTTTGGATTTAAATAACTCAACCATTTCTTGAGCTTTGGCACTCAGTTTTTGTGTTTATTTACCCTCTCAGATATTTGCTGGATTAAGTCCTTTTTGGCAAAGCAGGTTTCCCAAGTAATCTGGTAATCGGAATAACTCAGGGATGAAATAAGATGTTGGGGTAGATATGGTTGGGATAGGCGCACTACTGGGTGATGTGGCCGGTACTGGTCATGGTAGAAGAGGTACAGAGGCGGGATTAGATACATTTTTTATGTTTTGAACACTGAAAGATTGCAGAATATTATCTTTCTTGTTCTCTCCCTCATTCAGCATAAAGAAGAAGATGTGTACTTCAAATCTCATTTGTGGGGCCACATAAGACCAGGATCCTCATCCAAGCGGATGGAGCCCAGTTGTTGAATGTCAGGACCATCAGTGATGTTGTCGGGCTGGGCGTCAGAAGCCATGGCGGAAGAGCAATGGACTGGGGATATCTGATCACGCTCGAGACGGATAATGATGGGAAGACACTGAGAAGTATTCTACAGATCGGAGAGATCGGCTTATGCCCAGACTGACATAAGCTTTGAGGACTTGTCTTTTACCGTCATCGACGACGCCCACAGGAAGAAAATAAGCCCAACATTTGACAGGGTGTACCTCCCTTACGGGTATCTGGTGCTGATGTTGCGGTTACACTCTGTGTTCCGCTAGGAGCGCAGTCAATGCTCAAGTATCTACATCTTTAAATGAAGCGTAAGTATCCGGATTCTCCCCATGTTCTCTCCATTTCTAATGATCCTTTCAGAATGTCTTGCTTTGCCCTTGGCCACCGGTTCAGCCAGTTGGGCAAGTCCTGACGTGCACGACAGGGTGGACATTGTCCTGGCCTCGCCAAAGCCGTGTCAAGTCACGGTTTGCAGCTAAACGGGTACCTTGGGTGGATAACACGTTGACTTCATCAGAGTGACACGGAGCAGCGGTGATCAACAAATAGCAAGCCATCGGTCCCTAGTTAAATGAAGATCTTGTTCAACACAGTCTTATACTTTTGCAACAGGTATGTCGGTTCTCTCCCCTGTGTTCCTTGGTTATCAATTGAACTTTCCCAGGTCTGCTTAATGGTTGCCGGCGTGCTCGGTGGTACTCTTCTTCTTGGCATCAGTGACTGACTTGTCCAGCATTCCCCCAACAAGTTATAATCATCTCAAGTGAGTCCTCTCCTGGGCCCCGTGCGCTTCTTTTCTTGACTTGTCTTCGCGCAGTCAGGATCTGGACGTCTCTTTTGGCATCTCTTGAGCGGAGAGTAAGTCTTGGTGTTGAACAATGCTTGTTTGGGGTTTGTGACTGATTGCTACAGTCTCGTTTATTCGCATTCAGCGTTCAAAGACTTGGTAAGCGGTGAACTTGATTGTCGGTCTGTTTTCTCATCACAATATTGCTTAGGACTCTCAACACGGCAAGTCGACTCTTGCAGCGATAAGTGTTCTTCAGCGCAAAAGGGTCTCAGTTCAAATGGTACATATTGCAACACGTTTTTCATGAACCAAATCTGACGGACTCGACAGCGTTACAGACGACGGTCATTGTGGCAGGTTGGATGGAGGTAACACTTCTTGTTGATTCCTACTTGATAGGACTAACAGATTGAAGGAAAACAACTTATTGAGATAGGTAGTACAGAAGGTAAGCTCTTTATGTAGGGTACCATGCTCTTGTGGGACATATTAGAGTAGGTAGATTATTAGAAGTATTGTAAGATGATGTATGGCACGAGGAGTCGTGAGGTGATCCGAGGTGTTGGACAGCGGGCGGTGAAGTCGTCGTTGGAAATGTTGGCATCAATGTAGTGAAGAAATGGAGGCGCAAGTTTGGTGCCACCCAAGTAAGAACATTCTCCAGCTGAGTGTGATCCAGATCCCAAGCACCTTTGAGAGTTTTCCCTCAACACGGAGAGCAAAGCCCGTCACCCTCTGCGATACCAACTAGCTCTCCATATCCTCCCTCGTCAACCTTCTTCAGAGCAAGATGTTCCAGAACATGTTGGCGGAGTCAATTGATGGGTCTGCTTGTTAAGGTCAGCGATTTGAAAACTCGCAACTTGGTTGCAGAGACCCTTTTGGATTTTGTCAACAATACCAATCTCCAACAAGGACACCAAAACATCTGTTAATGCTATTGTCCTCAAGACGTTCACGGAATCGATGGACTGCCTATCGGACGCCTCCCAGCTACACACAAGCATAAAATCAATATTTATGCATGGTGAATACATGTATTAGTGTCCAGCACCTCGGTTATCCCAGTACACAAAATTTGCATCCCGAGTACGAACAGCTCTCTTAGCCCGGCGCGCTGCTCGTGCATTTTGTCTGGGAACACATACATGGTTCCCAGTACTGACCCAACCTGGTACCCGTACTCCACCCCTTGTCCCAACACGTCCTGCCGGTGGCCCAATGGCGGGACCACCTGCCGCCTGGTTTGGGGCCTGCTGCTGTGGCCTATTCTGACATTGCTGAGTGAGATATTGTTGCATGGGCCACCCTGGTTGATTGTCGCGATCACAAGCTAGTGCTGCATTTTCAGGCTGAGAGCGTGCCAAGATGTGCAGTGCAGGAGTTCTCATAGAGTTGATAAATTCCTCAGGTGGTGGGAATTCAGGATTGACACCAGGAAGCATTGTACCGTGCATGTCGGCAGAGTTGAAGGACCTAAAAACAATTAGCTTAATCTATTGTCATTCAAGTAGCCCACTGACCATGTTACATTTGGGCGGGTTTGCCAGAAGTAGCCTAGCTGAGGTTCACAGAAGGAATACTTGCACAATTCCCGGCTCGCCCACTACCAAATCTGACAGCATAGAGACCAGCCTTCATCCACATGGTAATGCTGGCCAGCTAGATATCCGTTACACCGAAAGAGGTTGTGGCCAGTAAGCCCAAGTTGATTAGTATCTGCCGCGGCTTATCGCATATTTGTTGCTATGGAAGAACAGATGAATCCAGCGACTTGTAGGAGAAATAGCCCATCCTATAGAATGTAAGCAACATTTTGAGATGAAAAGATATGTATACCTCTGCATAGTCAAATGCTCGATGAAGGCCTGCCAACGACTCTACCTCAAAATCAACATAATAATTGTACGTGTTGCCTGGAGCTCCACCCTTAGGTCGACATGCACCAGTGGCAGCCATTCCAGAATGCTTTCCAGTGAAGTATTTGAACTGATCGCCCCGCTTGAGTTCACACATAACTAAAATGTGTTAAAGCATAGAAAAACTGTGAATTACGCGGACGTACATGAGCTCAGCTCTTCATGCTCTGCTAGACGTTGATGAACCAAAGGATGAAAGGCAATAAACATTCCCCATTTGAGCTAGGAACTGTTTTAAGCATTATAATAAATAAGTGGTGCCACACTTACAATATGCCGCTGGCCCACTTTCTTTGATACAAGACTGAAGTCCTCCGTTTCTTCATAATCATAAACATCCATCCAAAACCCATTTCCGTCATTCTCGGCAGGACTGATATCGGGAAGCGATTGAGAGCTCACATCTGAGTCAGGATCTGCATAGAGGTTGGACTTGGAAGTCCGATTGTGCTCGGGAGCAGGAGAGTTGATCTTGGGAGTGGGGCTGGGATCGGGGTCAGAAGTGGGAGCAGAAGCGAAAGTGGAAGGCAAAGCCGCGGGAAATACGCTCCTTATCGAAGCTGATCCCGTGAGTATGTAGGTACTCCACTGCCGATTTGCCTTTTTTTGAGGTGAAAAAAACTCGAGAGCACGCTTCATGGCCTGAACTTCTCCCAAAATGCCGCGCTCGGTAGCCCGATATGACGATTCTTCAGCAACGAGGAACCCTTCTCAACCCTTCAATACCGCTCCTAGAGAACGTTCCAAATCCTCTAAGGTATACATACACCTGACTCTACAAAAGGTTAGATCCATGACGCCTTGGTTCTATCAGGTACGTACTCTGGATTGCCAATGTTCCGTACATATGTCTTGAAGCACCAATACAATAATGCGCGCAAACTCCTCAAATTGGACGACCAGCGGAGCTTCAGTATTGTGGAGGAATGAGATGAAAGCCTCAGTGGGAGGTGGTACAGTAGCTGAGGGTCAAGGAAGCAGATCCGGAATCCATGTCATCTCCTTATAACCAGGAAGGTTAACGCTCGCCACACCATCATTGTCATCAAGGTCAATGACTTTGTAACGATACACCATATATCGCTGAGTAGGAGGGGGAACATAAGAGAATGAAAACAATTTAGCCACTGGGACTCACAGAATAATACCGGCTAGGCCCACCGTAATTGATATCCTCAGGGCTTGGGAATCCATTCAACTGAGTATGTGCAAGAGCCTTTACGGCATCCTCATGCTAACAGCAATATATAAATATCTAATCTTTGAGAAATTGTGAAACATACTGCTAGAATGGCACGAGTGACATAGACATCTAATTTGTTAAAAATGTTCTCAGTATGGGGGACAAGTAGGCGGAGGATGTAGATAGTTGTAAATAGACCCAAACAGAAGTCTATGTCCACCCCACGAAGACCCTCAGGCAAACCAAGAATCAAAAACACCCAGGCCTTCAGGTGTCGTAACTGTCATTCATTGAGGTCAAGCATATTCACACCACAAAGCAAAGTTCCGTACATGACTCAGGTCCGAGTAATATGTTTTGAGCTGTACTTGAACACAGCGGAAGTCGTGCTGTTGGTAGGTCTGGCGAGAAGCAATATCTGCTCGCAACCCATTGGGAAGAGGCAGTAATAGCGGAGGTTCGGGTGTTGGAAGTGTAATGGGCCGACAAGGCAATGCCCGATCCAGCACAAAGTCAAGCGGGTGTAAGCCCGCTTACACAGATACGGACATAACGGACATAACCATACTATACAACTACAGACTGATCGTACCTTACATATACCTTACTGCTATACCACGACTACATCAACAACAAAGACACTTTGATCCTGTCTTTGACTGTGCGACCCGACCTAGTGACTCGACGGTAATGTTGAGCTTACACTTTTTTTTTTTGACAGCAGTCTCAAGGCTGAACTTACAGAACGACTGGAACCGAACAACACCACTGCACCGACCATAGACAGACCGTAACTGTACCGTACGTTACCCGCCATTCGTATACCACATAAATAAATCAACTAAATATGCGGTTTATTGAACAGTTGCTGAAAATGCTCATGGCGAAGTCGAAAACCGAACCAACACACAGATCCAACAGAATAAAGAAGATACAAACATCTGGGAACGACGCTGAAAGCTCGCCACTGAGCTTGGTACCAACAACGCCGGAAAGACTATCACCCAACACCACATCATCCCCAACCAGATTGTCGGCACCAACCCCAGAACCCAATACCCCCACTGCTTCGATCCCCAAACAAAACGCCCATGTCATAGAATCAGACAACTCATCTGACTCTTCCTCTAACTACCACCATCCTCTGCTCAAACCGACCCACCACCCTACCGCCTCCATTTCACCACCCTCAGTCACAATGGCTGCCGACGCCCTGACCGTCGCTTCCATCCCCACACGTGTAGAAACCTCGAACCCCAAATCTGTTCCTCTCTTCAAGGCAGGCATAGACGACATCATGCCCGCAGATATCAACGAATGGGAATATACTGCGAATAATTACCAACATATCCGCGCGGCTGACCCAAAGACCGTGATCGCAATGCTTGCTACCGGCTTCCAGGATCCAATCCTGAAGAACACGTACAAGAATAATCGCGCCGCATGGGACACAATGACGATAGAACAGGTAGCCACGGAGATGCGGAAGGAGTACCTGCGCAATGATTGGAATGATATGCTGCGTACAGAGATCCCGTCATGCGCGCAGGGAAAAGATGAAGACTTCGGAACCTGGTACAATCACTTGACAGTGGCCTCCTTGCTGCTGTCATCTACTGCTACCCCCATTGACAACGACCGACTGCTCGACCACCTCCGCACGCGCATGCTGCCTTCCCTTCAGACCGAGCATAACAACGACAAGGTTCTCAAACGCAAAAAGGACCTGAAGGCTTTTGTGGTTGGGATGAAAGATATAGAGAAGAAGTGGAACTCCAAGCAGAAGAAGGTGACGGTGATGGTAGGAAACACAACAAACGCCGCCAAGCACGAGCGCGCTGGAACAGCATCCATCTTGTTTCCGAACAAACTGTAAGGCTACTGCCTTATTAACACCACGAACCACGCGATCACCTTCCCTAATTGGTATCACTATATTTAGACATATATATATATTAGGATATGGACTTATTTAGCTCTCTCTCGTTTCCACTACCATCATCTCATACAATACTCGAACCTTTGATCAATACGACTCGTTCCAGGTTGCTTGCGTGCCCGTAAGTTCCCTTAGTGAGGACGTTCCAGTGTAAGGCTACTGCCTTATCAACACCACGAACCATGCGATCACCTTCCCTAATTGGTATCACTATATTTAGACATATATATATATTAGGATATGGACTTATTTAGCTCTCTCTCGTTTCCACTACCATCATCTCATATGATACTCGAACCTTTGATCAATACGACTCGTTCCAGGTTAAAAAAAAAGTGAAAGGACGGAACGTCCTCACTAAGGGAACTTACGGGCACGCAAGCAACCTGGAACGAGTCGTATTGATCAATTTTTAACCTTCGAACGAGTCTAAATTGTCAATGCTGTCTATAGTCGTCTCGCCGCCTACCGCCTTTGCCGTCTAAAATCGTACCAACGCCTTTACCGCCTTACCGCCTTTACTGCCTTTGCCGTCCTTAGCGTCTCTCAGTCTCCAACCGTCTACACCGTGCCAGGTGCAAGAAACCGCCTCGACAGTCGTCGCCGCCTTGTTCGGGTAACGTGTTAGTGACGCGTATCATCCCCAAAAGATCTGATACTGATTAAAGCGAATAGATCAACACCGATAAAACGGTTGCTCCACTTCCCGGACGTAATATTGCCTCCTCCCGTGGGCTGCCGCGACATAGACAGACACGTACGCCAATACCTCCCGCTCAATCCATCCCACCGATACCACCGTCGTCGCCCCTCACCGAGCCACCAGTTTCGCCTCCCCAAAGTTCACATACACCGCCCCCACCATCCTCACCCGCATCGTCGCAGTCCTCTGATTCCGATTACAACTGCTCGCTATATACCATGTCGACCATTGTCAACAACGATGGTCTTTCCCCTCGCGTGCTGCCTGGAAAGCGCGGCGAACCGCCCATAGTCACACCTGGCAACATAGATCACATCGCAATTGTGCAGAATTGGGCCGCCTTCTCGGTCAACTGGCTTGCGGCGCGTTACCCCGCCAAGATCGTGGCCACCGATACCACTGTCATTTCCCTACTCGCTCCCGGGTTTGCCAACTGTAACGAGCTCAACAACTGGTACCTTACCGCGCCAAACGCCTTCAACGACATGACGCTTAAAGACTTCACCGCCGCTATGACGGAACACTTCTTGACCGACAATTGGCACGTAGACCACAAGGACAATATCTGCAAAGTCAGGCAGGACGACAAACAGCCTTTCATCCGCTTCTCCAAGAAACTGATCAGCAATAATCGTTGCCTCGAGGGCACCACTTCCTTCATGAACGACGCGCAGCTTGTATTCATTATGAAGGCCAATATGCGCCGCGTAACCGCCACCGCTATGAATGATTTTAAACAGAATGCCGACATCAAGGACCTCGGTTCGAAGTTGGAGAGCGGCACTGCTGACGCGGCACAAGGCGAGACGCTGACTGCCTGGATGGCAAAAGTCGACTCCTTGGACCGCGAGACACGTCTAGGCGCGAAGCACATGCTGGCGGAAATCGAGAGAGCCGCTGCGTTGGTGATCGCGCGTGAGCGACAGAACGTGCCTCAACAAGCGCCTTCGTATTGTGCACCCTCAACGACGATGCCCGTCGCCGCAGCAGGTGGACGCTTCTCCTCCATGGGTGGACGTTTCTCCAAACAGCAAACACAGACAAACTCTAACAACAACGTCTCCTTCCATTCCACCGCTTACTTCGGTTCCAAATCTGCATTCCCGAACAATAACAGCGCTATGACCACCCGCCTTCCTGCCTTGACCGACGATGAGCGTGCCTTCTCCGACGTATTCGGCATGTGCCGCACGTGTCGCACACCTTGGCAGAACCATCGCTCTGTCAACGACGTCTGTGATTTCCCCGACGCTGAAGACTACGAGGAGAGAACCCTCGAATGGTGTATTCGTTGGAGTCGTGAACACCCGGAGGGTCTCGAGAACCTGCGCCCAGGCAAGGAAATGAACGGTCCTCTGCGCAGGCCCGACTTGGTGTACGCCAAGCGCAAATACGAATCTTTGGGTGGGAATAATTGGCCCCAAACGCTGCCTGCTCGCACTACCAATAACCTCAAACGGCCTGCTGCCTCCTCGAACAACACATTTGCAAACAGTTCAAACCGCTTCCCGGTAGCAGCAGTTATCCAAAGACAGACAATGGCTGACCTGCAGAATCGCGAATTCATGCCGTACCAGCCCGATGACGATTACTCGTCCGAGTCCAATTCTGACCCGATCTCACTGTATTCTCCTCCGCCGCGCAACACTCGTCATCGCGAGTACGTCTCGCCTGTCATACATCGTGAGCGTGGTCGCTCCACGGACCGCATTCCCCTGTCCCGGTCTTTCTCAGAATTGCGTGGGCAGACTTCGAGGGCTTCTTCACGTGCGCCTTCCCTGATGAGGGGACGTGGAAACGAAAATGCGGGTGTCTCTAGCGTGGGCCGACGCTCCTTCTCTCGAGGGCATCAAGAAATTCATCGTCGTTCCGATTCAAACTTGAGGCGCCGCTCTCCTTCCAGGGAGCGAAGCGTAAGGTCGTTCACGCCGCCCCCTGATCTCGACGACCATACCCTTAGCGACATCGAGAACGAGATTTACTCCATGCAGGGTGGAAGGGACGATGAAAGCAACAAAGGCAAAGAGAAGGAAGTGAGCGACACTGATGAGGAAGAGGAGGTAGTGACCCAGCTGCGCAGGTCTGAACGCACCACTATCGAGGACGCCAACAAGGACAATGTAAATGTAAGTCCCGTTGCTGCTGTTATGTCTTCCTCGACGACGGCACCACTGTCTTCACCACAAATGGTGTGGACGTGTTCTGTCGATGACTTCACTCCCGGTGCCGTCGGTCCCGCTCAGATTGACGCCTTGATTGACCATGGTTCTTCTTTAGTGCTAATCAACGAATCGCTTGTGACACGCTTATCGCTGAAATGTTACCGACTACGAACACCAATAATTATCGACACTGCCCTGAAACAGAACACCGACTCCTCAGCTCTTACCAATTATGTTAAGCTTCAATGCCGCGATATTAATAATTTTTGGACTTCTCGTACTGTTAAGGCCGTTGTGGCCCCCTCCCTTTGTTCGCCGATGATACTAGGCCTTCCTTTCCTCGAGCATAACCACGTCGTCGTCGACGCCACCTACAGAACTGCGGTACATTTCGATTCTGGCTTTGACCTACTACATCCCTACCCCCCGCTTCCGCCTGACCGCGTACCTACGTTTAAAGAGAAATTGCGTACAACCGAGCATAACTTCCGTAGCTTCGTAGACGAGTTAAAGAACTTTTGCGTACGACACCGAGTTTATATCGATAGTGTGTGTGAACCAGTAATTAAGTACAATGTGATTGCTGCGGTGAGAGCACGTATCAAAGAGTTAGCCGAAACATCTAGGCTAGAAGGACTGGCGCAGAAGGTCAAGGACGACTACAAGGATGTTTTCCAGCCCTTGCCTGACTTTGACAAGATGCCAAACGACGTTACTTGTAAAATTGAGCTGAAGGACGCGTATCTGTCCATCTCTTCACGTACTTATCCATGCCCGAGGAAGTATTGCGAGGCCTGGTGCACCCTGCTAAATCAACATCTAGATGCTGGTCGCATACGACCCTCTTCCTCGAGTTTCGCGTCACCCGCCTTTCTGGTGCCTAAATCAGATCCTTCCGCGCTCCCGCGTTGGGTGAATGATTACCACCAACTGAACGCGAATATAAAGACAGACCCTTTGCCGCGGGTAGATGACATTCTGGCAGACGCCGCGAGAGGGAAGATTTGGTCTAAGTTAGATATGACAGACTCGTTTTTCCACACAAAGATGGATGAAGATTCTATTGGGTTCACGGCGGTAACGACACCCTTCGGTCTCTACGAGTGGCTGGTAATGCCGCAAGGGATGAAGAACTCGCCTTCAGTACACCAGAGACGTGTGAATAACGCCCTACGCAAGTACATCGGAAAATTCTGTCACATTTACCTAGACAACATTATCATCTGGTCTGAGAATATTGAAGAACACACCGAACACATTAGACTTATTATGGACGCCTTGAGGAAACACCAACTATACTGCAACCCGAAGAAATCGAAGTTCTATCTATATGAAGTGGAGTTCCTCGGACACCGCATATCATGTCGCGGCATCAAGCCGGATAACAGCAAAGTAGCACGGATTGTCGACTGGCCAGAACCCAAGTCGCCTGGCGATGTTCGGAAGTTCCTGGGACTAACGCGTTATCTCGCGTCCTTCCTGCCAAAGCTGGCTGAACATACCGCTGTGTTGAACAAGCTCACCGGTTTGAAGGACCATCAATGGCCTGGGTGGACTGACGTGCATCATGAAGCCTTCCTTGCGATCAAGAAGTTGGTCCTGTCAGCAGACTGTCTGACGGTGATTGACCACAAAAACCCTGGCGACAATAAGATTTGGGTGACTTGCGATGCATCCAACGTCCGCACGGGCGCCGTCTTGTCTTTCGGTCCAACTTGGGAAACCGCTAGACCGGTTGCCTACGATTCCGTACAGTTGAAGGGCGCACAGCTAAATTACCCCGTACATGAAAAAGAGCTACTTGCCATCGTTAGAGCATGCCAGAAATGGAGAGCAGACTTGCTCGGCTCTAGATTCGAGGTCTACACTGACCACAAAACGTTGGAGAACTTCGAAGGGCAGAAAAACTTATCACAACGTCAGGCTTGATGGATGGAAGAACTATCGCAGTTTGAATTAGCGATCAGCTATATCAAAGGCAAAGACAATACAGTGGCAGACGCGCTATCGAGGCTACCACCAGACCAATCGCCGGTCCTTGACTATGACACGGATGAGGTTCCTTGTTGGCAAGCGTGGTTATCGAGGACGACGGTTTGTGCAGTAGGTGCTGTTTTAAAAATTAGTGCAGACTCGCGACTGCTAAGCGCCATAAAGTCTGGTTATGCCGAAGATGAGTTCTGCAAGAAATTTGTCAGCGGGGAGAGGATATTACAGAATGTACGCGAGGCGGACAGATTATGGTTCATAGGTGACAGGCTGCTCATACCTTGTGTGGGGAACATACGCAAAGATCTTTTCCATCTGGCGCACGACGCCTTGGGCCACTACGGTTTCAACAAGTCATACGCTTCCTTGCGGGAATCTTATTACTGGCCCAACATGAGAAGGGACTTAGAAGAGTCTTACATACCTGGGTGCGAGGACTGCCAGCAAAATAAGTCGTCCACACAGAAGCACAACGGTCCCTTGCACCCATTACCGATACCGGATGGGAGAGGCGACAGCATCGCAATGGACTTTGTTGGACCCTTACCGGAGGATGGTGGCTACAATATGCTGTTGACAATCTTGGACAGGTTAGGCTCCGATGTCAGGCTTGTAGCAACGCACTCAAATGATACAGCTGAGCAAACGGCGGCGATATTCTTTGATGAGTGGTTTTGTGAGAATGGGATGCCCATTGAGATATTTTGCGATAGGGATAAATTGTGGACGTCCAAGTTCTGGCGGGCGCTACAAAAAATGTCCGGTGTACGACTAGCATTATCTTCCGCGTTCCACCCACAGACGGATGGGCTGTCAGAGAGAACGAACAAGACAGTGATACAGGCGCTGAGGTACTATGTGGACCGACAGCAGAAAGGATGGCGAGCAGCACTGCCTCGCGTACGCTTCGGCTTTATGAACACGGTGAACGCGTCGACCGGTTATTCTGGATTCCAATTACGCATGGGGAAATCCCCACGTCTGATACCTCCCTTGGTAGAGAGGCCGGTGGGCATAGCTGAGGTGAATGCAACGCGCCTAATCGAACAGATTAACACGGATGTCAACGCGGCGCAGGATAACTTGATAAGAGCTAAAGTTGACCAGGCTCACCAGTCTAACAAATTGCGAGTGCCCGACCCCGTATTTAAAGTGGGTGATAAAGTGATGTTGAAGACTGTGAACAGACGCCGTGAATACATGACCCGCGAGAAGAAGAAGAAGGAGAAACTGCGAGTAGCAAAATTTATGCCAAGAGATGACGGGCCCTACACGATAACGCACGCTAATCCGGAACGATCCTCATACACACTCAATATGCCAAAAAGCGAGGTGTTCAACACATTCCATGTCTGTCAGTTAAAAAGGTGGTTCCCAAACGACAACACGCTGTACCCACAAAGGCAACATAAGAGGCCCGGACCAATTGTTACCCCCGAAGGGATGGAGGAATATTATGTGGACTGTATCACCGACGAGAGGAAGCGCGGACGTGGCATGCAATATTTGGTACGCTTCCGAGGGTATGGACCTGAAGAAGACCGCTGGATCGCCCGGTCGGAACTGGAGGACTGCGAAGCTTTGGATGTCTGGCTGGGTGAATGTTGAGGAAGGACATAGAACGAACGCGGATCACTAGTCTAATGGATGATGACGCGTCAGAAGTACGAAACGAAGTATAATTTTTCCTTTGGATGCGACCTTGACGTTAATAATGAAGTACTGACTAAAAGACATTAACGAGACGATTGCAATGTTGACCTCCGAAGAACTGGGGTTGTCGGCTCGTGGCCTAGCGGTCTGAGACGCGCACTCCATGAATCCTAGCCAACCTTTTTGCTCAAAACCAGGTTTGGGTTTGATGACCACACATGTAGGGAAACATGTTAGACGTGTCAACATGCTGTACCGGTTGAACACAGTAGAGCGGCAGATCAATCATTTTACAAACCGACCGCTGGACATGACCAGATCAACTCTCACGAACATACAAACACATTACTGGCTGCCTTAACGGCTACCGTGGTATGCACACAAAGGTTGTTGTTTGTTTTTCTCCGCCTGGCCCATCTATTTGATTACCGGATCCAACTTGACGCGCGCCCACATTTGTGGCCACACAACTGCTGAACAGTTTCGCTTCATGAATGTGGACTCGTTGACCGAACAGGATGCACATTTGTTCGAGGAAGAGGACTTTTTCTTCGAGAGTGGCCCCGAGCGTACGACTTGCGACTCGGCGACAGGACACTATCGTGCTCACATAGCATAACGGATACATTGTCCATGCTCGTGGGGTCGTATGCCTGTTGTTCTCGACAAGTGACACTGAATTTTTTGGGATGGGGGAGAGTGTAAGGCTACTGCCTTATCAACACCACAAACCACGCGATCACCTTCCCTAATTGGTATCACTATATTTAGACATATATATATATTAGGATATGGACTTATTTAGCTCTCTCTCATTTCCACTACCATCATCTCATACAATACTCAAACCTTTGATCAATACGACTCGTTCCAGGTTGCTTGCGTGCCCGTAAGTTCCCTTAGTGAGGATGTTCCGTCCTTTCACAAACACCTCAACAATGGACAGCAACCCCCTCCCCAACCGGCATCTTCTAATGCAAACCCATCCAACAATACCACCTCCATCTCCAAATGCCCTCCCTTGACCATCGACGAGAAAGATTACCTCCGCAAGAACCGCGGCTGCATGAAGTGCCGCCGCCGCGACGTCAGCCACATCTCTACCGACTGCCCAAATGGATTCCCTGTAGGCACCGCCTATCAAGGCATCACCCTTTCCGATGGTGTAACCCTCGCCTCTGACGCCCCTAAGCGCGCTACTTTTGCTCCCGTCGCCGTGGTGGAACCTGTCGCACACATCCGCGGAAACATTCCCGCTTTGTTGACCGCGCCGACTAACGCGTCCTCTGTACTCGGAATGGGCGAGATGGACTCTGACGATTCAGACGAGGATGAGGTAAACCATATTTTGAACCGTTCCATGTCTGCACCACCGGTGAGTAATGTTCCTCGTTCCGCCCCCGTGTGCTCCATCACCGCGGATAACGTCCCTTTTGCTGTGCCACATGTGCGATGGCCGTGCGCCGTCCGCATGCACTCTTCTGACAAACCAACCTTGTTGAACGCGCTGATTGATTCTGGTTCGCATATAGTACTGATCCGCAAGGATATCGTACTGCTCAACAATCTGAAACGCCGTCCGCTGCCCGAACCAATACAAATAACGACTGCATTATCCTCCACTGTAGAAGCACCCTCAACGTTGACAGAATGGGTGAAGTTGAAAGTTTTTGACCGTAATGATGTTTGGAAGTCTCGTCCCGTTCGCGCAATCATCGCGCCTAGTTTGTGTTCTGATTTGATACTGGGTCTTCCGTTCTTGAAATGTAATAGACTTGTTTTTGATGCCAGCACAATGACTTTGACCGACAAAACACGAGGTTTCGACATCCTGAAGCCTGTCTCCGACACGAACAAACCAAGAGTAGTGAACGCGCAGGGAGAAAGGAAAGAGAGAGATAAACAAGCGAAATTAAACAACCTGCAAATGCCCTTTGCACAGAGTGAACATAACGACATGTTACATGAGACGACAATCAACAGGGACTACATAGAAATGTGTAGACATGATCCTGTGGCAGCCGTACGTGAAAGGATTGAGGAGCTCGCAACAAGAAAGAAATGTGAGGCACTGGAGACCGGTGTCAAGAAGCAATACGCGGACGTCTTCCAGCCTGTACCGCACGTCAACGAGATGCCCCGGGATACGTTTAAGGCAGCCATTCAATTGAAGGACACTGATAAAAAGATAAGCTCCCGTTCATATAGCAGTCCGAAAAAGTACCGCAACGCGTAGCAAGCCCTGATTGACCGCCATCTAGAGGCTGGCCGGATACAACCATTACACTCCGAGTACGCATCACCCGCTTTCCTCGTCCCCAAGGCAGACCCGACGGTGCTTCCCGATGGGTCAATGATTACAGACATTTAAACGCGAACACCGTCAGCGACAATTACCGCATGCCTCGTGTGGACGAAATCTTGGCTGATGCTGGAAAAGGCAAATGGTTCTCCAAAATGAACATGACTGACAGCTTTTTTTAGATGTTTATGGACGAGGACTCTGTAAAATATACAGCCGTTAATATGCCGCTTGGGACCTTCAAATGGCTCGTTATGCCACAAGGCCTCAAGAACTCGCCCGCCGTACATCAACGTCGCGTTAACAATGCCCTCTGGCAATACATAGGCGTTATTTGCCATGTCTACCTGGACGACATTATTATCTGGAGCCAGACGCTGGAAGAACATATCCAGCATGTACGTTTGATACTGGACGCCCTTCGGAAAGCAAAGTTGTACTGCAACAAAAAGAAATCACAGTTCTTCCACACAGGTATCGACTTTTTGGGACATCACATATTGCGCAAAGGCATTGAGGCCGACTTCAAGAAGGCGGAGAAGATTATCAACTGGTCGACGCCCCGGTCAACAACAGAAGTGCTCTCATTCTTGGGATTAGTGCGCTACCTTTCAACCTCCCTGGCCTTGCCGAACAGACCGCCGTTCTAACACCTTTGACCACAGACTCCGCACGCACAGTGTTCCCTGAATGGACGATGGCACACCAGTCGGCCTTTGACGCCATCAAGAAGATTGTTGTGTCAAGGGAATGCCTCACCGTAATCAACCACGATGACATGTCTGGAGAAAACAAGATCTTTGTGACTTGCGATGTGAGCGACCGACGGACGGGTGCTGTACTATTGTATGGTCCAACGTGGGAGACAGCTCGCCCAGTGGCATACAACTCAATGCAACTGAAGAGGGCCCAACTGAACTACCCCGTACATGAGAAGGAATTACTGGCAGTCATCCAAGCGCTCAAACACTGGCGTACCAACCTCATAGGACACGAGTTCATTGTGTATACAGACCACCGAACGCTGGAAAACTTTAACAACCAACACAATCTCTCCAGACGGCAAGCGCGGTCGATGGAAACAATGTCACAGTACGATTTCACCATTACATACATTCCCGGAGCTGACAATACCGTTGCTGACGCGTTATCACACTATGACCCGCCAAACGAGCCTGGACCAACCGACCTCAACGCAGATGATGATTACCGCTCGACATGCTGGCCACCCCGCACAACGACTGCCATTGCTTCTGTACTGAACATAACTGCTGACAAGGGGATACTGGATTCTATCAAAGAGGGATATGAAAAGGACCCCTTCTGTGCAAAGTTCATGTCCGGTGAGAAAATCCTACCTAATGTATCCCAACGAAACGACTTATGGTACATTGGCGACCGGTTGCTCATCCCGAGGCACGGTAACTTGAGAGAGGTACTATTCCGCATGGCACACGACACTCTTGGGCATGCTGGCGCCAACAAAGCATACACTTCACTCTGCAACACGTACTACTGGCCGAATATGGCGAAAGACTTACGCGAGGCTTACATCCCTCGATGTAAACGCGGATTCCAAGGGTAGGGAGCGTTTTCAGAGGCCTTTGCACACTTCACACCCCTCCTTACCCCTTTACCCAACTTCCTACTCAAGGGAGTTCAATGAGACAGCTTAAATCAAGTCAAACACTCATTTCACTCTAAAGCTGTATCATGTTCGCTCTCTGCTGCTCCTACTGCAGCCAGCCCACTCTCTGGGCTCTTCCTGGACTTACCCAGCCTGTGTCTGGTGTTGTAGTAACAACAGAGGCCACTCACAGGGCGCCCTGGGAGGTTTAAGCAAGAGCTCACACACTCTGCCTCTTTGTCTCTTACCATCATCATCTCACAGAGACAAGCAGTTTGTGATTCCTCCAGTCCTCTTGCTCAGGACTGATGCCATACACCTCTAGAGCACTGTCTGAAGCCGCCTACCCAGCCCAAAACCAGTCCAGACAGGTCCAAAGTGCCCATTTTGAGGGAATTCGCACTTTTGCTCTCCCAGGCAAGCACCACTCGCTCTACTCGGTCCTCCTGCTCAGGACTGATGTACTGGCACCCTAGAACCCTATTGGAAGTGTCCGCTCCGGCCCCAGAGCGCTAGCGCTCCCGCTGCTCTCCCTGCTTCCAGTATGTGTCAATGTCTCACATCCAGCTCTTCAGAGCTGATGCCCATTTTGTGCCCAGATACCCATTCCTTTCCAAAGGACTCCTTCTCAAGGACATTCTGTGGGCTATCTGGTCACAGGTGCGCTCTCTGCACCCTCTCACTCCCCTCCAGCTAACCTGTGTTATCTGGTCACAGTTAGCTCCGCATTTTTGCGTCCCCTCCCACCTCTCCCTCAGTAGATACATCTTCATGTATTAAGTATGTACACTTCATGTACAGGCACTTTACGATACGCTGAATTGATGGGGCCCTTGGGGTCCAGTTTTGACCTAACCTTGTGTGATCTAACAAGCATAGGCATCTCTGCCAACTTGTGTCTCCATAGCCCAAGATTCATCCACGGATAATGATTGTCTTCATGACTTTTCTAGGAATACGAGTTAATAAACACAGCAAAAGACAGTGACTTATAGATAGTTTGTGCTCGACCAATACAAGCCGGTAGAGGTTCCCCAGGAATGGAGCAAATCCTGCTAAGAATCTAGGATGGCGCTGAGTGAATGGCAGGCAAATTGAAGTTAATGAGATGGGGGGGGGTGGTAGACAGCGCTGTGGTAGGCCTGCTGCAAACACCAAAGACTTTCCCATTTCAAAGATGCATGTTGGAAGGGTAATCTGGAGGGAATAAGGCTAACCCCGATACAAAATTGCATGCTACTCTGTCCGTGCAACGCGTCAGGGCATGTAACACGCAGTCTCCTTGTGCATGGCAGGGGCCAATAGTGAGACTGGACAGTGAGGGTGCTGCATGGACATTATCCAGTAAGGGGAGGAGCTGACGGTGAGGTAGGGTCGTCTTCAGCATGGTCAAAGACGTGAATGAAGGGAAACGAGTGACATCCAGGCGGATGCCCCTAGGCATGGCAATATTGATGGTCAGAAAGTCGAGATCGCTGCCCAGGGTCGTAAAAAGCTGCACTAGACTGGTGATGTGCCTTGGGAAGTACGTCCCCCGAGGAAGGTTGAGGTCAAGACTGGTGACCGTGTTGGGCTGCTGCATAAGCTGCTCATTGAGAACAGCAACCGCCGTCCAAGACCGCAGGTGGTAGTGGTACATTCAACTGACTGGAACTTATCAGAAGAGCAGACATGGACGTAGTGATGAGTACGAACTAGGGTGAGGAGAGGTTGGTGGAAGGGTACTGGCAACTTTGTTCCAGCACGCCAACAGGAGTTCTACCTTCTGATATATATATGTATTACTGACTGCATGTCTTGAAACGCAAGATACAACCAGCGTGGATTGGCATATCACACAATGAAAGGACATGTCCAAGGGAAACAGCGCCACCTTGTTTCTTGCATACAATTCAGAGACTGAACATGACGATTGCAATGTCCTATCATCTAAAATCCACGTGTTAGTATCACCATTGGGTCACCCGGTATCAGTGAAGATACTCATGAGGGAGTGAATGACAGCCGCGGGCCCTGAGCAAATACAACCTGATTATAGTATATAAAGTATGAGAATATATACGGGGCAACCAGCAGGAAAAACCATCAAGGTAGAGAAGATGAAGGGGGTTCAACAAAACTAGAAGATAAATCTACTCTACCAGCTTGCCTATGCTTGTTAGATCACACAAGGTTAGGTCAAAACTGGACCCCAAGGGCCCCATCAATTCAGCGTATCGTAAAGTGCCTGTACATGAAGTGTACATACTTAATACATGAAGATGTATCTACTGAGGGAGAGGTGGGAGGGGACGCAAAAATGCGGAGCTAACTGTGACCAGATAACACAGGTTAGCTGGAGGGGAGTGAGAGGGTGCAGAGAGCGCACCTGTGACCAGATAGCCCACAGAATGTCCTTGAGAAGGAGTCCTTTGGAAAGGAATGGGTATCTGGGCACAAAATGGGCATCAGCTCTGAAGAGCTGGATGTGAGACATTGGCACATACTGGAAGCAGGGAGAGCAGCGGGAGCGCTAGCGCTCTGGGGCCGGAGCGGACACTTCCAATAGGGTTCTAGGGTGCCAGTACATCAGTCCTGAGCAGGAGGACCGAGTAGAGCGAGTGGTGCTTGCCTGGGAGAGCAAAAGTGCGAATTCCCTCAAAATGGGCACTTTGGACCTGTCTGGACTGGTTTTGGGCTGGGTAGGCGGCTTCAGACAGTGCTCTAGAGGTGTATGGCATCAGTCCTGAGCAAGAGGACTGGAGGAATCACAAACTGCTTGTCTCTGTGAGATGATGATGGTAAGAGACAAAGAGGCAGAGTGTGTGAGCTCTTGCTTAAACCTCCCAGGGCGCCCTGTGAGTGGCCTCTGTTGTTACTACAACACCAGACACAGGCTGGGTAAGTCCAGGAAGAGCCCAGAGAGTGGGCTGGCTGCAGTAGGAGCAGCAGAGAGCGAACATGATACAGCTTTAGAGTGAAATGAGTGTTTGACTTGATTTAAGCTGTCTCATTGAACTCCCTTGAGTAGGAAGTTGGGTAAAGGGGTAAGGAGGGGTGTGGAGTGTGCAGAGGCCTCTGAAAACGCTCCCTACCCTCGGAATCCGCGTTTACATCGAAGGTGTTGAAAATATTAGAAACTAAGAACGAAGCACAAAGAAATAGATCTAGAAGAAATCGAGAAAGGGCCTATGCTGAATGCTCCGAACTGGTGTGGGATTCAGTATTCTGGTCAGGTAAGGTGGCGGCGTTCGAAGTGTCCTTTACTGTTTTGATTAGTACTGTAACTCAACACAACAAATCGGATGTCTCACTATTGGGAGGGCTTGAACTCTCTCCAAGCTTCGCTTCACCAGGGATGGTAGGTAGCTCAGGCGTGACCGTTGTGGTTGCTGTTGAACCGAACCAGGATAACGGAGCTACAGTGGCAGCTGATGTAGAGAACAGACCAGTTTGTATGGGGCTTTGAGGTGTGGCAGAGAATGAACGAGGCAGCGGAGAGTGTGCTAACAAGACATCTGACATGAGAACATACATTAATGGGTGCCGAATACGACCAATTTAAACTTACCAGACGGTTTCACGGACTGCGGGCCTGTGCTCGTTCCAAATGACACAGCACCGACCCTGCCTCCTATGGGCATCATTGTTGGCCACCGATAAGGGACTAGAAGATGAGGACTAAGTCATTGGACAAGATAAATAACTAACAAGCCGTCGGTTGAACATGAGGAGAAGGTTGAGAACTAGTCAATCTGGCACCGGGAGAAAGGTGCGCCTTGAGAGAAGGTTGCGAAGGCACCAATGAGGTGCAATGAGAAAGATCCACAGCAGAAGGTTGGAAATCTTGTGGTGCAGTGTGATGAGACGTGTTCCCAGTAGGAGTGGAAGATCCAGAGCCAAAATCACCTGGACTTTGGGAAGCAACATTCACATCTTCAGAAGCTGTTAAGTTGAGGCAGCAAAACCAACGCACCGGGCATATCAATTGTTTTTATTAGTGCGTCTAAACTCAGCCACAAGACATTTGAAATCCATGTCACCGGTAAACACCTTTCAGCATGAATGAACAATTGGTCCTCCAAGTTGTGGAGCGCCTCTGTCATGACCGGGCGCAGGTCAGTCAGGATAAGTGTGTGCGTTATTGTCAGCGCCATGTCAGTCACAAAACGAGATTTGCCTATGGTATAAAGGTCTGGCAGGTGCTCATGCAAGTGGTTTGTGAGGACAGCAGCCAGGTCTTCAATGAACTGAGCCATTGGCGGCCGAAGTTGGGCCCCTAAACGCTTTCGCCAATCCTTGTAGCCTTTCGTCGCTCGCCTGAATCCCAACTGCGGAAGCATAAGAGAAGGAAATGTGTGATTCTAACAACATACTGGTGTTCAAGATTTCATCCCAGGAGGCGGTGTGATCATTAGACTCACAGATAGAATGGCTCTTGAGGATATCTTCAGTTTCCTTGACAAGCGCAAGGAAGACATTGTGTCACATCTCTAAAGCTGCTGTAGCTGTAGGTGCCAAATTACCTGAGTACATTTCTGAGCCAAGAATGTAGTCGTGAGTTGAGCACACTCTACCAATCTCGCCATTGGATAACCTCCATGGGATACGCCTGAGATCAATATTGACAACACCCCAATGGAAATGACTTTCCTTTGGGAAGCGAAGGCCATAAGTTTCTCTTTGAAGAATACTGTAGAGCGTGAGGATCCCGAATATGGAAGAACGGACTGGCAAACAACGCACTATAGAGCAATAAGATGCCAATGTTGATGTATTGGCAGGAGAACCGTCATGGCAAAGAATGGCGAGGCGATCAAGCGGATCCAGTCCATGCTGGAACTTGGTTCCCTAGAGGTCAAGAGGGAAGGACAAGTTGGGGTAGGGGGAGGGGAAAGTTGCATGTTTGATTACTTGTCGCATGTGGATTACTTTAGAGAGTCGCGAGTCAAGCATGTTTAATCGGCGCCAGAGGATCCAAGCAAGGTCTGAACATTATTCAATTTATTGGAGTTTGCAACAAGTATGGATGCTGAAGGTCTGCAGGGTGTGTGTAAGTTTTGAATTGGCCGCTGAACATGCATGTGCCTGTACATGCGACGAACACAGCATTTGATCATGATTCCAGTAATGTTTCCCCTCAGTTTTCACGTAGGTATTTGACATCAAATAAGATTAAATTCACAGCCATTGTTCGGATTTTTACGTGTACATGTCCATGTGCATGCAGTAGTAATCAGTACTATCATTCTGCCGTAGAAGTTAGGTGTTCACTGAATCAAACCTTCTTTGCCTTTGCCTTCGTCGGCTTTTTCCCCTTCTGGCAACGGAGGGTATCCCAGAGGACCCAGCTAGGCTTTCCATTCTTGAGCATCTTAAAGTAGGCGTTGGGTTTCATTGGATGACAGACACCCTTGCTCGGCGATTTGACTTCTTGGCTGGATATGACCGCCCATCACCTGTCTTCCAATAAGACCCATACTTGTTTGTCCCCTGTCAGGATGTTTGTGTGTATCAAGATGTGACCAGGTTCTTGCTGAGGATTTGGATGGGGAGCACTGATGAGACTGCCGGCACCAGCACTCGACCAGTACGTGGTGCTTGATGTCTGTAGAGGCCCGGTGAGGACGAGAATGGTGTCAATGGCGGATGCAGATGCGGAGTCAATTTCCCTTGCAAAGTATGCACCGGGGGGGAAAGTTGATTCCGCTCCTCTACCAAGACGCATGGGGTCAGAGCTGTCTAAAGGCTTTCAGTTATAAAAGTACCACTTTTCCTCTGATCAAGGGCAAAACTGTGTCATGACGCGCTACTTCCTCTTGATGAGGAGAACCTACCGCTAAAGGTTAGTAAGTCCACAGACTACAGAGACAGACTGACCGTCTACTTCGGCGATCCGTATGGTTTCTTTATCAAAGTCGACTTCATACGCAAAACGTTGAAGTCGTACGCTCCGTGGATCATTGCTCTAGTTTGCGTTATCAGTAACGGCACCTGAAATATGAAGGAATTTAAGCGCACCATGGTTGTTGAGTACGATTTGAGGTCCAGATACTTTAGTCGGTGGGGTGTTTAAAAGGAGAGGATTCGAGGCTGCCACGCTGCCTACATATCCCGTTTCAGCGCCTCGAACATGATTCATTTCCTGTACATGCACTCATGGTCACCAGAAAATCAAATCTCAAAAATCAGAGAAAAAAATGTGCCATTAGGTTAAGATAGGAACGAGCGTAACAAGTTGTACTAGGTGTTTACATAATCCCTCGATTCCCACCCAAGAGGGGCACGATCACCACAGGACTCGCGGCGGCAGCGAGAGTCCTCTCTGTGATACTTTGGATTGTATCCTTTGCTAATGCCATCACTCCTTCAGTAGTATGCATGTGCCCATTGCATACGGTTACAGTGACCTTTCCAGCGATACTTTGAACAGCCTCAGGTACACTCACCACACTGGTAGTGAGGCGCTGAACGGTAGGAATGGCTTTGATAATGGTTGGCGCTGGGCGTACACCTTGAAGAAGCATGGTGCCCCACTTGGAGACAGCATCAGCCACATTAACCACAACGCTCAGGACATAGAACACAAAAGGATGTCATAAAACCGCGAGTCTGTCTGCAAGCAGACCGCCACAGATAAAGATGAGTGGCCACAGTATGCGGGAGATGAGGTCGGTCAACTTCTGAAGAGCCTCGTAAGTGATGACAAAGAAATCAGACCAAAATCACTGATGGAAATGTGGAACCACATGCGGGATTCTAGGGGCAACCTTGCTACCCATAATTTCACCTTTGTCTCAGCTTCTAGCTCTCGATCTGCTGTCACAATGTACGTGTGAGTACCGAGGCGTGTATATGCCTAGAAGGTCAGACCCTTAGCTTTGACTACATACAAACAAAAGGCAGCTTACTACGACAGACACAAGGTTGTTGACTAGAACATGAATTAGCTGTGTCATATGGACAAATGTATACCTTACCTGTGGAGTGTTCTAATTGCTGAACGACAGTGTGAGTCCGTACATTGACAATGAGAGGCTTTCTCACATTACTTGCAATCTGTTATGAATGAAGGCAACATCTAGGTATATGTTGCGGTTCTGCCTAAAATTTTTGGGGAGAGTGATTGTCTCCTTGAAAGTGCAGTTAGAGGGTTGGATGTTGTAAACGTCCAGCCCATCCTTGACATTCCATGCTGCCAATAGCAGACCGTTAGGCGAAAGCGCAGACATGCCACTATGAAATCAAAGTTTATAAGTAGACGTCCAACCACCTCGGAAATCACTTACATGTGGTTCCCTGGGGGGATATTCCACAGTGGTATCCCGCGCGGCCCGCTAACCTCATAACAGCTAATACCAATGAGGCTTGGAATCAACAAATTGTAGATGCACGTACTTGATTCCGAAGTCTCTGTCCGCAACAATAACACGATCTCTGAACTTCGACGCATGGATGCCGACTGAACATGGACCAGACGGACTGAACCCGACTGGTCTGAACGGAAGTGACAGTCGATCAAGTATACAGATGGAATACCAGTCGACTAGGCATGCTGTTAGTAGAGAATATGTGCCACAAAAAGGCGTCAATTCGCGACATAATAGACCATTTTAAGAACACATCCCTCCAGGTAAGCCAACCATCTTGTTTGAGAAGATGGGAACAGCCTAGAAAGGAGGCCTACAAGCTAAAAAAGTGTATCTTAGTTGATGTGGTGATGAGTGCTTGGGAACACTGACCCCGCCGCTGCTCGTATTGTAGAACTCTACCGTTGGAAAGTCCTACAAACAGTTCATCAGCGCCAGCACCCCAGGTCAAGGAAGGCCACTGGTGCCGCATCAATCCTTTTGTATCGTCGGACGAGCTTCGCATTCAAAACATTGAACACGGAGACGCACTGATCCTTCGAGCATGATGCAAGGTATTGTCCATCTGGGGAAAATGCCAGGCAATTGATAGAGTCCTCTTGCATGAGACTGAATGTTTTTGCTAGGAGATATCGCAAGGCTTGACAAGTCATCGGCGACCAGAAAGTTGGGGGTCAGCAAATGAAGGTGTCAAAAATTTAAAATGAATTGGTTGATGTTGAATCTGCGGGGGGTCCGGAGGCCATGCTTTGAAATATTGCACGCTCTCCTACCTCATGTACATGTCCGGACATCTAGATCTGGATCAGTGCTCAAGTTTCATGATCAAAGCAATGGCAAAACACACACATATGCATGTACGGATGTAGTGCCATGATACAAACGGGCCATCCGTCATATTGTACTAATCGCAAAGCGATTGACATGTACATAATATGAAATCTCACAACATGTTGTTGCGGCAAGGACTCTTCCGGACGCATTGCACTACGAGGTGTGCATGTGGATTATACCCTTACCGCGGAATTAAATTTACACGCGATGTCCGGAGAGTTGACGAGTGGTATCAACCGCGTCCGTTTTCTTGAATATTGTGCTACCAATTGACATGAGGGACAGACGGACCTACCCACATTGCAGCTAATTTTAGCTAGTGACTTGAATGACGATCATTGAAATCTAGACCGAGGAAAATGCATTTGACCCACAGTACTAGTTCCCATTGTCTTATTGCCTTCATTCCCTTTTGCACTGGCAATAGGTCTTACAGTCACTTATAAGTGGGACACCCAGATTTCCAACCACCAACCCAAGGAGGCGTCAAGCCAGTGGCGTGCAAGGGTTCACCACCGATGCAATGGAGGTAAGCCAGGATAATTCGTGTTGGTTCCTCTTCAATGAACATGGCCTGTATAATAGAAAGACGCACCACCTAATATAAGCGCGACAACTGATGAGGTCAGCCATTCAGTTCAGCTTTGTAGTCTTGGATGTTAATATTGTTTTGATACGACGGTACAGCCTTCAGCTAGTAGGTTTGGACAGAACAAACCGGATAATGCTCAGCATCAGTCCCCTCTGGTAAGTCTCTGTCAGATTCTAGTCATTGGTGTGTCAGGCGTCTACTCATTCCAAAGTTGAATAAACAAGTTCCCCAAGGCGCTTTCGGGAGGGCGCGCAACATCGACGATGTTGCCCAGAAAGAATATTGGAACGATCTTGTCAAGAGGGTGGTAAACCATATCAAGTCCGAGTTTTACAAAGTTGATCTAGAGGGGAAAGGAGCAAAGGGCAAGAGAAACAAATGCAGCAAGGATCATTCTACGCGATCCCACGTCAGTAATCTTCACTTACAGACTTTCAAAGACTAACCTCCAAAATAGTTATACAACAAACACCTTCTCAAGGCCGCGGCTATGCCTTGGCTGGCCCATACAGCAAAAGCTATACAAATCCTAGGCATCAATGAGATGTCAAGTAACGAGGATGACACGACTCAGGAAAAAAGCACCACACGATACATCCATACTCATCCCTATCGTTCTGCCGAGGCTACCATGTTGATCAGAACCATTGATGAAGAGATACACAATGACCAACTCCACTCTATATCTATCAATGCGAGGGGGAATAGACCAAACCAGAGGATGACGGATGCACTGCACTCAGCATCAGATCGCGCGGTTGCGTAACCATTCAAGGTCCAAAAGTTCATGCCCCTCAATTTTTACAATTTGGTAGCACTGGAGGCGCGACAGGATCTTCGAAGCCACAACATCAATGTCGCTGACTTTATAGCCTTCAGTCCGGCGGAGCCAGATATCTTGTGATTCAAACACCCTCCTCTTCCACCGTTGCCTTAGGCGCCTCAGTGAGTTTATCCTTAACTTGGAGTATTTGCACTCATGGTAGAGAAAGATTTCCGAAAGCTGTACCCTGGGCATCTGTACATAGTGAAGATCCGTAATTTGAAGTAAAGTCCTTGGTAAAATGCAGCTCTGTCATCACGAATGCATTAATTATAAGAGCGTTGTCTTGGACACCTTACCCAGATCCTTATCACGCACTCTTCATGATAAGCGGCCTGATCGCCTTGCGAAGGTGTTCACTAGGTGAAATAACGCATCCGGGAGCCTCGCAATCCGTATTAAGTAGACCACACAGTAATGTCCAAGTAAGATTGAATCTCTGAGAGTCGCCAGAGAGCGGGAGAGGTAGATGAGTCGGTGTAAGTAGCCCAAGATCGGAATGATCGTGGTTCGTGGTCAAGATAAGTTGCTTCCAGCGATAGACAACCTTGGACTAGTACTTGTAGCACATAGATCACAAGCACAAACAGTTGCCAAACATGGACAAGCAGCCAAGCACCAATAAACAGTCGTGTCCTTTTCTGCTCAGCATTTTTGCACGAGATGAAGCAGCTGGTACGTAACCCAATTAAGCGAAGTAGTATATGCTGAGTTACAATTGTATTTTAGACTCTCGACAGCCCTCCAAGAAATGGTCCCTGTCTTCCCTCTATTGGCGACTGCAACATCGACCGTGAAGTTGGCAAGCCTGGACTGGTGCATTACAGATCCACTACCCTCCCATACGTTAGTCCTCATGAGATCACGGACCACTACACACGCCCGATTGTGATCTTCCCTTCAACTAGGGGCAGTGGATGTGGCGATTATTATAAACCTTTGATCCCTCTACTACGGCACGGTGCTTTGGATTATTATACCGCGTCTCCTAGCAATAAGAGACGTAGAATAGATGATTCTATTTCTTGTGTTCTTCACAGTGACAGTGGCCTGGGAAGAAACCACTACATGCAACCAGTTCGCCCTCCTTCTGGTGGAAGTGGGCAGGCAGGAAAAGAATAGCCAGATGTTGATACCACCGCCTCTGGCACATAGTGAGCGGGAAACAAATTATTACCGAGCAAGTCTCCCTTGCCTTCCTCTATAATTCCACTCACTTGATCCTGCAGCCCCAGAGCCCCAGTCTCTGCTTTGCTTCAACACAGACTCTACCCTTAAGAGCGATTGAAGTCCCTCAAAACATGAGGCAATACACCTTTGTTCAATAGATGCCGGAAGATATTTCTGATATGAAGTATATGTTCAAGAAATTCACGTTAAGTACATCTTTCAGCCATCAAGAACGCGCTGTTGCGTATACTAGTTCGAGGAGGAACATCACTTCGACAGGATCGGGTATTAGCACAGCCCGGAACCCCTCTACGCCAGCGACGGTCAAAACTGTTCTCAATACTTTGTGGATGATTGTCAACACTAATTGGCAATACTACCGCTCTTGTGAGGATTAAAATTTTGGAACCTGGCGCGCAAGTAATTGACTTTGATAGCTTTCGAAGACAAAGCAATCCTCAAAGTCTGTATCAGGATTCCTGCGGCGAACTATCATGAACGGTAAGTTGGCTGATCTGCTCATACTTACTATCTGACCAGAAGTGAGTAGATTCCTATTACTCACTGGGCAGGAGAGGATCTATTGTCCATTCTGGGACATCACACCCTATGCAGTAAGGATAACATGTTATCCTACTGTTCCTACAGGGCGTGATAACCTGTTGTTTCCTGTTGCTTACCTGGGCTTATCCTGGCTGGTGCGGCGGGTGCTGGGGCGTACTCGGCGGGTTCTCGGCACCATGGCATGGTGGCAGGAGCTCGGGGAACCCCGAGATGGGGTAGTAGCCGGGTAGGGATGCATGGATGCGTGGCGCAGTTGCCGAGTAGGTCAGGGGGGGGTCCGGCTATTGATTGCAGCTGTATTGCCGGTTGCTCTCAATATGAGCGGGCCCATATCCGGATTCGGCACCCGTCCTGTGACGCTTACTGCGCCACATACCCGTTACATTCCCGGGGTGCAAATTGGCACTTCCTCAGCATGGCGGGATGGCTTATTGGGACTTAGATATTTATTTAGATTTATTTAATGAATTTTAGTGCTATTTTTACCGCCCCCGCCCTTCCAAAACAGGCTACAATGCGAAATGAGCGGGATGCAGCGCCCATAGCGGCGGACTGCGCGCCTCTATGGCGCTCCAGTCACCTCAGACATCATCAGGGATGTCTCTTATACATTTTCGCTCCAATCCCGCCCATCCCGCCCGCCAAAACAGGCTACAATGCGAAATGAGCGGGATGCAGCGCCCATAGCGGCGGACTGCGCGCCTCTATGGCACTTCAGTCACCTCAGACATCATCAGGGATGTCTCTTCCATGTTTTCGCTTCCATCCCGGCTATCCCGCCCGCCGTAATCGCTCTCCAATGCGGTACAGGTCGGCATGAGGCGGCATGACACTGCCACAGCGGTGGAAGGTGCCGTGTTTCTCTCCATTTCACACAGAGAAGTACTTATGGTAGACATGATGTTTATAGATAGAAATAGTACAAAAAAATTATCTCTACTTACATTTCATCGTTGGGCAGAGTGTCGTCGTCCTCGCGCTCGTCATCGTAACCCTGCTCCGCGGTGGCATCAATTTCCACCTCAACTGCGGTAAGATGTGCGGCAGGAACATCCGCGAGTATCTCCTGACCAAGTGTCATCAACCCCGCCCACACGCTGCCTAGCCGTTCCGCGAGAGAGAGTTCTCGGTCCGAGCATGCGAGAGCACGCGCCGAAACACCTTCCTGAAGGTGCGGTGATGCATTAGGGAGGGAATCGACTCGTTGCCTCCACCAAGCGGACTTCCATTGGGCAAAGGCAACGACACAGCGCATCTCCTCGAGCAGGAGTTCAACCTCCTCCCGCCAGCGCAGCATTCGGGCTCGTGACTTGCACCACTCAATTTTCAGAGCTATGAAAAACATGTTAGGATAATAAATGAAGACGGCATGGACACGCACTTTTGTTGAAGGCCGCATCCGAAGTCTGACTCCTGGCATCAACATCCGCTGGGAAGCTATACCAAATCCAAGAAATCTTGCGTCGTCCTTCGCCCTGAGAAGTGAGTGCATCGCGTGATGATGGACCTGTCGCGCCGACGTAAATGAGTCCTTGCTCACGAATATTGGCGGCTTCTGCCTCCTCGCGGGCTGAAAGCATACGCTCGTTGATTCCGGACACATGCTTGTCCTCGAGGATCTTGAGTTGGCGCTCCCAGTCACCGTGTCCTTTCAGCAAGAATAACGCGTTCCGGGACCATCGGTAGCGTAGTTTAGCGAGGTTGACATTAATCAGAACCCTAAAGAGAATGTCAGAAGGTTTCCAAGTATAGAATAAGGAAAGCACTTACCGGCGTTGATGTCCCTCTGCCCTCGTCGTCGACGTTTGTCCCGAGACGTTACGCACTTGAAAGAGTAGCCCGGCGGACCGAGTACGAAGGGCACGACACAAATCGTCCAACGCATCGTAGCACTCCGCCTCCCGCAGTCGGGTCTCAACATCAGGCAGACCTTCCTTGCAAGCACGGGGTAATGTTTGGTTCTCCCGGGAGAGATGTGATGGGAGGAACAGTTTCACGTTCTCAGGGAAAATCACGTCAGCAGGGGCGTCCAGATGTTTGAGTTGATCTGTGGCGAGGTATTCCCGAAGATGTGGCATGTAGACGTGCTGCAGTCCGCGAAGCTTCCGAATGCGTCGCGTGATAACTAGTGGTTTGAGAAAATATAACCCAATACAAGAAGATGAAGAACACATACCTGTTCGTTGCTTCTGTATATTCAACTCCTGATAGGTGGCGCCCAAGCTCCGGGCCTGGACTTCCCAAGCCAGGGCACGCCTAACCAAATCAATCAGTATCAATCAGTATGTCGTGACCATGCGATGACCGGCTGACTTACTGTAACTCTTCGATCTGAAGTGCCAAGCTGATGAATGCACTTGCACTGGATTCCGGAACCACAGACTCCGGAGTTTTTGACAGCTCAAGCTGCTCCTCCTTCTGCAACTGAAGCTTCACTTCATTCAAGGTCAGTTTACTCCGCACAGTCGGCTCGTATGGGCACGGTTTTGAGAAGTCCGTTTCCCACTCTGTGACCTGCTGGAGCCAACCATCAAGGGTCTCCCCTGTGAAGAGAGATGTCATCCCTTCATCAAAGTTCTTGAAGTCCTCGGAATGTATACTCGCGTTCTTGATCGTGTCGACCAAACAAGCCGCGAATA